>ML841191.1:19820-40342 GCA_009831015.1 Picea engelmannii | reverse complement strand
GAGGCAAGGGTCTCTTGTGTATAAAAATCTCATATGTATCTCTTGTGTATCTCTTGAGCATGTATTGAAGATCTATTCTGAGAGAGATGATCTGGAGGATATCATGGACACATCAAAGTTTTGGCAAGTCAGAGATCATGACGGAAAAAAGTCTCGGAAGTTCAGAAACCCTAGTTTCTGAGGTATACGCAGGATGTAGTGAGCGAGGGCACGTACATACGCGGGCTGAATGAAGACAGGGCACATACAGTGGATGAATTCATGAAGACTTGTGGTTGAGCTGACGACAGGCTCTTGAATACTGAAGCAGGTTCTATATCTACATTATATGGGATTATATTTTCCATATAAATTCTGGTATGGTTACATTATTGTCTTGATGGATAGTATTTCTTGTTGTGTTGTGAATGCTTAAGGCATTCTTGGTGTGGCTGTTGTGATGTGGTTTGTGTTGGATGATAGAGTGAGCAACACTCTTATGATTCAGTACTGATATGATTGCCATAATATGATGATTTCTTATACATGATTGAGTAGAATTCATATTGTATGGTTGAGAGGCATGATTAAGTTGTTGGAGAGATTGGATGTGTTGTGATTGGTTATGGGTCAGATTGGATAGTGAAAGAAAGAAGAGAATGTGATTGAAGGCTGCAAAAGATCTGAGTGTGTGATGAAAAGAAAACCCTAGTTGCTTAGATATGATATGCAGGTTGTAGTATAGATTGGTCGCGTACATACGCAAGTTGTACTACTGGTAGGTCACGTACATACACATGCTGTACTACCGACATGTTGTGTATGTGTTGACATATTGATATATGTGGAGGATTGTTTCCTCATCTCAGTTGGTGCTAAGGGTGTAAGATGAGTCTTGCATTATAGAGATGGTGCTCTTGTAGAGTTGTACTCTATTCAGTTGTTGCTGATAAACCCAAGGATTGTAGTCCGTAATAAAAATAAAAAATGTACATACATCTTGTGTTCTTTGTGTTCCTTGTGGTGATGGTTTATTCATGATATGCTGATGATATATGCTGCTGATGTATGTTCACATTTAATTGATTATAAATGACAACAATAAGTAATGAGTAAATGGTGATTGCTAACTAATGATTTTTTGCAAAAGGGGAAGTTCTGGGAAAAAGAGTCCTACACTGTTCACCCCCCCCTCTCAGTGTAGTCAGTGTGTCCAACAATTGGTTTTAGAGCAGACATTCACTATAAGACTTAACAATATTGAAGGAGATCCATAGACACACAAATGGATGATGAAGTTCCAATCCTTGATGAGGAAAATTATTATACATGGAGAATAGAGATGAGAGTACATTTGAAGGAAATGGGAGTGGGTATTTGGAAGGTTGCCATTGGTGGACCAGTTTCCTTGAAGAACAAGTCAAAGTTTTCAGCTCAAAGAGAAGGAAAGAAGAATGATGCATTGGCTCTCAAGACCATCCTTAGTGGAATTTCAAGCCCTATCAAAGAGAGCATGGGACAATGCACTTCCGCCAAGGATCTATGGCTAAAGATAGAGGAGACATACCAAAGAAAGAAGGAATATGTTGAAGACAACTCCATCAAGACAAATGAAGGAAAAGAATCATGTGATGATGTTGGCAACAATTCGAATGAAGGAAAAGAATCATGTGATGATGTTGGAAAAAAGTAATATCTTGAAGACATTTCAAATGAAGGTAAAGAATCTCCACAAACCCTTGATTGCAATAATTCAAAATTTGATGATGTTGAATATTTCTGTACAAGTGAAGAAGAAAATACATAAATAGTTTGTATAGAATCATTTGATTTTTATCCCATGGAAGAAGTAGAAGAAAAACTATCAGAGCTTAAAGAGAAAGTTGAAAGAGGTCTATATGAATATAGAAATGACCACTATTATATAGACTATAGATATCTTTTGGATAACACTAAAAAGTTTCTTAAGAAGAGTCAAAAGCACATCTTGAAGTTAAAGGAAATGCTCAAGGAACAAAAAGAGAGTAATAAGACTCAATTAGATGAAAAGGAAGAAGAGATCACAAGACTAAAGAATAAAAAATAATACAAGAAGGTAGATGATGAGATTAGCAAAAGTTTTGAAATTATTGTCCATCTCAAGACCCAAATTGAAGAATCCAAAAGGGTAGAGGAACTATTGAGGAATCAAATAAATGAAAAGGAAGAGTCATGTCATAAGTTAGAAGCTAAAGTTCTTGATCTTATAAAGAAAGTAGAGAAGTCAAACAAATTCTCGAATAGCTCACAAATCTTGAATGATATCTTGGAAAGTCAAAGATCACCAAATGATAAATCATGTCTTGGATACAAGGGAGAAGCTACACATGCTGAAGAAATCACCTCAAAGAAGCATGAGGCAAGTCCCTCACTCTCAAAGGATGAAGAAAATGTTGCAAGTCAACCATCTACACAAGGAAAGGAAAATTTCAAAATAACAAAGCAAGGAAGACATCAAGAAGCCATATTTACAACTCAAAGAAGATGGACACCAAAGCAAAGGTATGAAAGTATTTTCATGGTCAATGTTATTCATGTAATGAATATGGTCACAAAGATTTGGAATGCAGATCTTATACAAGGAGAAATAATGGAAGATTTTATAACACCATAAGGTGTTGGAGATGTGATCAAGTAGGACACATTGATGTTCACAGTCGCAACATGAGATGCTACAGCTGTAGTAGATTTGGCCACAAATCCCAGGATTGCTGGAACACAAGAAGAAAGTCCATGGTGAGGACTTCATATAGCATGACCAGAAGAAGGAATGAAGTAAGGAAGGGAGACATATTTGAAAATATGGAAGCTCAGAGCTCAAGTTCTGAGAAGTAGGGACACCTTCAGAAGTGGGGGAAGAAGAATGAACAATCAGAGCAGAATGGAAGCCTTAAGGGAAGCTGAAGTGTGTCATCTACTAAAGCATACGCATGTGACATTGGTAAAAGTTGCGTACATACGCAGGCTGACATTGGATAGGTTGCGTGTAGCATCCCCAACCATCAACTGGCCTGGGCAATGCCACTACTTAGCTCTGACTTAGCTGCGATACCAAACTGTAACATCCTCGACCCTCCACAGAGACAGGGTAATGCTACCACTATGGAAAATTCACATATAAATATATATATAAGATGCATTTTAATTGAAATTAAACACTTAACACAGAGTTACTGTTACCATTTAGATTCAAACAAGATTAACAATAAATCCACATGCAACAGACCACATGATAACATTCAAGCATTAGTAGCAAAAACATGCATAACGTATAAATTAAGCACATACCAATACTTATCTTTTAGCTAGAGTAAATCCACCAACTACGTGTAGACCTTCCATGAACCTCCCAACCATAGACCACACTACTCATCACACTCAGTAGTGGGTCACCCTGAGCTGGGACTAAGCTCCACCTAGGGTAAGGGAATCCTAGACTAGTCTGAGGTTATATTAAACTTCACAATGCAACCAGAAGGATTCTCTCCAGGAGCCTTCTTACGCTCACTACTCATGGAGTCTCATTCACCACATGCTTGTTCCACCTGGGAGTATACACCTTCACTGTCACACAGTCCATCGACTGCTTCACCTCCCTCTCAAGGTCTCGACAACAGGCTGAATAAGGAATTCTCAAAGCTTCGTAGCTGGTGTTGGACTCTCTCTAGGAGAAAACCAATTCCCAACAAACTCTCTCACCTAGAGAGGGAAACTCACAGGCTTGAAAACCTGCCTCTTCATCCACGGGCCCAACAACCCGCTTCTTCAACCAGTTTCAATTCAATTCCCGCAAGGTGAGGACAACAACCACTGGTCAATACAACTCAAGAAAACAGAAGGCAACAAGCTACACTCAGTCCAGGAACTACGTGGCCGCAACCGCCAACATCTATGACACACACAACATAAACATATACAGGATGTTTGGGCTTCACAAAAGACACAAATTAGTCCACGAGTTCTCACTGAGTTTAGTATACATGACCAGAGGAAAAAACACAGAGGTGAGTGCAGAGGAAAAATGGGTTCAAACAAGCATCCCAACGAACTCAGGTGGAGGATGGAAGAATGACCCGCAAACCCCCAACACGGCTGACACTGCATATTTTAACTGCATGCACCCAGGTAGACACCTATCTTCTTGGATCTGCATGAGTTCCACTTAGCACACACTCCCTTTACAAGAAATTAGGACTACACTCAACATGTCCACCTTAGCCTTCAGGAAATAATAATAAATTATTATCCCCTTTAGAGGTAAGTCCCCTAGCTTAGCCCCTAGGCCCACACACCTAGCCTCCTCCCTTACCCAACCTTGTAGAATCTTAGTTCCCCATCACTCTTTCTTCGTGGTCGGTCTGCACGCAGCGATGCTTAATATTTATTAATGTTCTGCATAACTACATCTACAAAAACAGGCTCTTGACCTTTAACACTTAGGATCTCTAGCCTAATAAATACATAATCCCACCAGCTTATCAACACTCGTCTAACTAGATGACAAAACATGTTTACAATACATAGATATAACTGGTGCTCGTCCTTGGGGTATTACAATCCCCTCCCCTTATTTTTGTACTTTCCTTAATGCAACTTACTTACACATTATCAACAAGATTTCCAAAATATTCAAAAAGATGCAGGTATTCTGCCCACATAGCATCCTCATGCTCCCATGTCATGTCCTGAGGACTGTACCAAGTCCATTGGACCTTTACAAGACCTATGGCTCAATTTTGAAGCTACTTTCTTTTCTGGTTCAATATGCGCACCATATGCACTTGCAAGACGCCTTCTTGCTTCACCTGAATCAGATTCCAATCGATTACATGATTAGCATAAGGTATATATTTCTTAAACAATGAAACATGAAACACAATATGCACCATCATGGATGTCGACAATGCAAGCATATATGCAATGTATATATATGTATAAACATGCAATTCTAATAACATTATAACCTATATACAAGATACACAACATACAATAAATAGAGAATTGTACTTATCTTTTGATTGAGAAGACCTTCCACATCAACATGGCCTAGACCAAGGTACCAAACCTCAACAACACTCCAACCAACCAATCCTCAACAACACTCCAACTGTTGGCATAGGGGCAGACCCAGGGTTCAACGCTCAAGAGAGCACCAAAAAATCCCTAACTACCGACCCTTTTGGAAACACCTGGGAAGCAGATGAAGTCTCACCCGACGTAGAGGCAAGGGTGGTTGCAGGACTCAAGTGTCTGCAACCTTAGCTGGGACACAGATATGTGATTATATCATTTACAAAGTACTTATCATATATCATTCGACAATATTCAACCCTTATTATAATTTGCAGATAGGACAGAGCATCGCAACATTCACTTATATCTAAGGTATTTCAACACTTAGCAACAGTAAAATAAGTCAAATCCGGGTAATCAACACTAAGCATCTTCATACATCTCAGATATAACATTCACACACCTCTAAGAAGCACACAACATAAGTAAATCTATCTAAATATATCAAATCAACAGATGGGATAAACACATCAAGTCGAAGCACAAAGCATAACACACAAATTTACGTGGTTCACCCCCACCCTGGGGCTACATCCACCAAATCTTCTTCTTTATTGCGTCTTCAATTGGTTATAACACAGAACCACCAAAAACCTTCTTCGCATAGGACAGAAGATCTGCACAACTCGCTAGATCCTTCTTCCTTGCACTAGAGAACAAAGCCTTCCACAACTCCTTACAATGACTTGCACTTAGCTCTGCAAGCCTTTTACAGTCATGCACATAACACTTACAAAATCTATTAGCACTTAGCTTACATCACATACATCCCTATATCCTCCGATAGATGCCTAGATATCTATTTATACATTACAAAAGTGGGCCTAAGCATGGGTAAACCCACAGGCCAACATCACTTTCCCATTACATATTCCCAAAAACCCAAAAGGCACCCAAAAGTTGGTCGAGATTCTGCAATCTCCGCTTCGTTTGGTGCTCCATCTTCGACAGACTATTAAAGTCCCAAAAATGGTCAAACATGACCAAGTATCTCCCAAAACTTGGTCAAGGGCCAATAGGCCCCCAACACTCACCTGTGACTCGTCCCGAGTCACTCTAGTTTGATCATTTCTGCCTCGAATGCCTCGAGTTGCTTCGACCTGATGTTGTGCTATGACCTCTTGTTCAAAAAACTCCTGGATGAGTGCGTCATTGATGGGTACCTCTAGGTGCTATTCTACTGCACTCACAACCTGTTCTAGCTCTGCTCCTCAGATTTCAACCTCTGTGAACAAATAACATGCCTTATCTTTCATTGGTTGAAGTCGTTGAGTCATGTCCATCACTTTTCTCTGGATCGTATGGATCTATTGCTGGACCGTGCGCTGATCGTGAGATCTCTTCATTCTTTCTACAGGTGATAGGGCCTTTAGCTGTGTCTGTAGCTTTTCATCTTCATACTTCACCTCCTGGAGTTGTGAATCCAATTTATATAACTATGGGTTTTCGGTGAGGTTCTCATATGTCTGGGCACTGCGGCTACTCAGCTACTTGCACTCCAAGGCAAGATCTTTCAGTCTGTCGACTGCATTGCGGGCAGTTATTTCTCTTTGGTCTCTAATATTCTGCAGGGTCTCAGGTACTGCACGAAGCTCTAATTATGCAATGTGCTGCTGGAGCTTATGAATTACTCCTTCCAGTTGTGTCACTTGCTGTGGAACCCATTCTTCTGTCTGTACTTCGACGACGGTCACAGAGTGAAGTTCTCTGTTGACCAGTTCCTTTATCTTGAGTTTCTCTGCGAGTAAATTTTCCTTGCTTTGCTATAGCTTGGCTTTCTCTGCATCCCATTTTTCTTGGAGATAAATCTTTTCTTGTTCTGATGTGCTGCGCTGCTCCATAAGAACTCCCTGTACCTATGTTAAAGATTGAGTGGCTTGCGCTATTTCTTCTTGAGCTTTTCGAAGGAAAGCTTCGACTGTATCAGTAATCTAGTGGAGTTGAGATGGCTCATCCCCTGGTTCTGGTGTTCTTATTGTCAGAGGCACAGTGGAGACTACGCGGCTAGACTGTAGTGCCTGCTGCACCCCTTGGAGTTCAATATCGATACGATTATACATCTGCTCCTTCTTCACCTCCTGTGTCTCTACTATCTCCAACGCGACACCTTTTAGGGCTGCAATGATGAAGTTGAAGTCTTCTGGGGTCAGTGTGGTCTACAACTTAGTCACAACAGATTTGGACTTCTTCCGGGAAGAAGGTTTCTGAGGTGAGCCCTTCCTCTTCTTCAAAAGATTTGATTCATCTCTGTGCTTCTATTCGACTTCTTCTAACTCTTCACCATCACCCTCTTGCTCTAGTGTGATGGAAGAAGTCTTCACCGAGGCACTACTTAAGTCTTGCACTTCACTGATCTTCTATCACATGCTAGGTCCGGGTAGATCCTGCACAGTTTCTGGACTGTCTACATCAGAGATGTCCATAGGGCCAGCTGGAACAAGGAGGTCCGCCGACCATCCCTTTGTGATCTCCTCCAGATATTCTTCTGTTAATATATAATAGGACTGTAACTGCTACTTGTGCTCGTCAGCACACACTGTGATGTAGAGAAAGTGTTTGTCTGCGCTAAACTTCATCAGGGGCCGAAACTTGTAGAGGGTGTTCAGAGTGATGTGCGGTGTAGACGGGATAGCTACTTTCAACCGATTATAATATGAATGAAACATGACATTTGACTGCCATTGCTTATTCATATCGTTTGAGTACCACAGGGTACTAAACTTTGCAGCCAAAGGTTCAAAGGGTTCGATGTCCTGGAAGGTCTCACCTTCCAACATTTCCCATGCAATGAATGCGATCAGTATGAGAGGCCAGCTGAAATGAAACTCATACCCTTGGTCCCGTGCTTCCCTGCAATCAGGATCTAGCTGGTTTACAAGGTACTGTGCCCAATTCATCTGTACACCCTCTGCACACTTCCCTATGAGGTCAACTATGAATCCGGTCACTTGGGTGGGCCGGTTCTTGCGTACTAATTTCCTAGCAATTAGTTGACAGGATAGGCGCACTATGCCATTCTGGATAGAGGCTACCTTGTAGCCTCATGTTCCTTTCTCAACATTTCCATACATTTATTTAATCTTCTGTGCTAATGCTCTGTCCATGGTTTTTCCAGAATAAAAATCCTGCGGGTCAAAGCCTTGCATGCTTAAGCCCATGATCCGATTGATTAACATCGGATCCACTATTATGCGGTGGTTTAACCATAAGTAACCTCCGTGGTAACAAGATAACAGTAACTTGACACATTCATTCAACTCCTGGTGTCTGCCAAAGTGTGGGATATTCATAACATTCAACAATGTGGACTTCACGAGGTTATGGGTCCAAGGCTGGGGGATAATCTTTGAATTCTTTGCCTTTGTCTTCGTCAGATACTTATGTGGGGAAAGCATACTGTAAGCTTTACAGTCTCCAAGGTTTAAGTCACTAAACTTCAGTGTTGCTATCTTATCCTGGTCCGTCCGAACTATGCGTATCCCTTTGGGTAGGTACGCCATGACCAAGGCATAGTCAAAATATCTACGCACGCTATCTCTATTCCATGAACCGCTCAGAGGAGGTATATACGTAGGTAAGATGCTTGGAATCAACTTATGATTCATGAGATTGTCTCTATGCTTTGTTCTCGTCTTTGTCATGATTCTGGAAGTTCCTGCTCCGTGAGAAGTCGATGGAGAAGCTTGGAATCCTCCTGTTGATGATGCTTGCACACCTACAGACATCCTTCTTTTCGACATGACTTTCTCGGTCTTGATATCAATGAGTACTTCCTTCATAGATTCTTCAAATGCGCTAAGCTCCTCGGACATACACGCTCAGGGTTAATAATATCGGGTTCACGAAGTAATGTAGACACGACAATAATATGGAAAGTAAGGGTGTAATGATCACTAAGAAATCTTAACCAAGGTTGCGAGCTCAAATTATTGATTTGGAAAAAATGTTCTTCGTGCATGGCGCAACGGGGTAAATAGGCAACTCAACAACGAATTTCTTTCAATGGGTATGAGGTTTCATTAACTCTTGTTCTGTCCATTATGGCGCAGTCCAATGGTCAGGTGGTGAGCCATAATTTTTTTTCTAGCCGTTCGGAGCATTAGTCGAGTGGATATATCGTCCCCAACGACTATATTTCTTTGCCACAACGAAGTGACCTATGTCGCTGTTTTGATATCTCAGCGAAGCTCAAATTCTGCAAATTTTCCTTCTGCGAGGCTCCCTCTGAAACATTCTGTAATTTTTCAATCTTATCCCTCTTCCTACTTAGCTTCCTAGCTTTCTTTCCAGTGACCTTTGTCTCAGTATTCTTCTTTCCATTCTGATTCTTATCTTCTTTAGATATAGTTACTACGCGCTGTTGGGAATATTTCAGGGTTAACATCTCTTCTGCCTCTTTAGTATTCTGAGGCTATTCTAGTGGTCTTGCAGCTTCGACATCAGAGTCTCTAGGGTCAAATAACTTTGATCCATTTTCCCGTTCTTTAATCAATTGAGTGATCCTTCTAGTCATGAAATCTTTTAAGTCTTGTTTTTTCTGTTCCGAGGCTTCTTCTTCTTCTTTCCGTTTGGCATGATCTCTTTCAATCCAAGGTTTCCCTAGTAACATGGTAAATGTGGCGCTATTTTCAATACATTTGATAATCTCAAAATATTCCTTTGTCGAAGTTCCATTGATAGTCGTAGATATCTGAGCAAGCCTCCCACATAAACTTACCAGCTTCCCTTTGAATAGACTTATTCCTCCTTGTTGTAGGAAAATCTCCCTGCGGACAGGTAGATCTCCTCTTGAGAGCTAGACTCTTAACTCTAAGACAGAAGGTGCTTAACATGGACACTGACTTTATTTTGGATGTAAACAAGCTGATGAAAAAAATAAAATAAGGAAAGCATGTACCTTATGAACGTCATTTGTCCCTGCAAGGTCCAGGATGTGCTTCAATATTGAGCTCTTTGGTAGGTCCTGCAATACAAACAAAAGTACAAACAACTTCCTACTCTACTGAGATTAGCTAAAACATAGATCCATCTACTGTAGACAAACTTATATGGGACAAGTACAAGTTTGAAAGAAATAGGCCAAGCATTGATTATATTGATGAGAACAAAGTGTTACTTACAACCATGGATGTAGTGCAACAACTTCACCAAGCTCTCCTTGTCCAAACCCTTGCTTAAACAGTCCACACATAGAATGATGATTCTCCAAATGACATACCACTCATGAGATCATAAGTTTGGTATAATTCTCAATCTCCATTCCCCCTCCTCCATGGAAATCCCTCATTATATAAGATTTGGAGACTTAACCACCATGGAGAGAATCTCTCATAAGATCCACTAAGAAAGGGATCTCTAAGATATTTAGGGAGAAAATATCTCTTAAGGATTTTGGGGAGGAAAAATCTCTCAAGGATTTTAAGGAGGAAATATTTCAATCATCCATGAGATCCTCCACCTTCCCTAAAAAATAGGAAACCAAATGTGAGGTGGATTCTCACACTTAATTACTTCCTTTTTCATGAATATTAATAATAATTCATGTGCACTTGATTCTCACACTTAATCAATTCCTTTTCCATGAATATTAATAATAATTCATGTGTACTTGGTATGTTGGCCTTCATGTAATATATCCCTCCTCCACATTGACTAGGGATTGTGACATAGGCTATTCCATGGTGTCAAGGTGTATGAGACACTTATATGACACTTTACGACACTTAGGGCGAAGTACCTAGGTGTGAAAATTTCATGTGTAACATAATGCCTCCTAAAGTGTGAGGTCAGAAGAGAGAATGATGGCCGAAACACTTTACAAATATTTAAAGCAAGGGTATAGATGCAGAGAACTTGATAGAAGTTTCACACAAACATCCAACAAATATTATGACATGTTTCAAACCCAAGGCAGGCATACCTATGCTTGGGTGATAAAGACTTGCAAGATATGGCCGCCATAAAATACACTGTGGATCCATAATTATATTGATAAAAGGTATAGCCACATAGCATACAGTGTGGATCTATACTCCTATGACCTGAATTGATCGTAGCCACAAAGAATACACAGTGGATATACGAGATGACAAGACATAGCCACGACCAATACAAAGTGGATCTATGTGACAATATATGTGTCATTGTTCAAGAGAAACTCCGTCACAACCTAGGAAAAGTACATATCAGAGTGATCACTCAAACCAGGGTCTTCTTACCGATCCCGATGTAGTACAAATCTAACCATGAGAATAGATGTCCTGATGTCGAACATGGCAGAAACCACTTGATTACCGATCAATAATGTAAACCGTTAACAAGCACGAGGGAAATCACGATTGATGTCAATGATTCCCAAGGTACTCTAGTACATTCCAGTGAATGTGAATGGATGAGATGAAGTCGAACATCCATGGAATCATCCAATTAGAGGTCAATGATGTAAACCCAGTGTCAAACATGAGGAGGCCTTCCATTGAGGCATGTAGGTCCCAAAGTACTAATTGGTTTCTAAGTCTAGTTCCTGGATAATGTGTTGAAGTCGACAGGAATAGACTCGTCAAAGGAGGGCCTTGATGTATCCCCCATCAACGACACGAAAAATACACAGAGATGTAATTGGTAGATCAAATGAACATGGACTGACATGGGTATTGAGACAAGATATTTGTGATGGTTGACTCTCGAGGCAGATACTTCCCTTGAACACTGAGGCACAACAACAGAAACATGACATGGACCAAAACACGATGATGCAGTGGATACTATGACTTTCGTCGGGTGACCCAAAGGAGTAAGAAAAAATCAAAGGATTGGTTTAGTGCAGAGGTTCAATGGATTAATATGTGCGCAAAGACAAAGTACCATGTTCAAGGGTGACTCTAAGAGTTACTGGCAATGTTCTCAAAAATTGCTTGGCTTGCTTCTTTCAAATTTTTCCCCCATCCAGATAGACGAGTACCTATTTTTAATTTAACGAGCTCGAGGAGGGTAACACATGCTCGATATAACTCACCTTCAGTAAGTTCCTCTTCCTTTGTTTAATGAATTGGAAGAAGTAAGGGTTCAATCTCGTATAGGCCTGTTGATGTTTGTTTAACGAGTCCAAAGATAGAAAACTCAAAGGTTTTTCATGATTATAGAGTCTGGAAAAACACTTAAAAGAGAACTCTCTCAATTCCTTTTTTGTAAAGTATTCTAATGAGACCAAACAAGAGATAAACTATCGCTCAACAGATGTTTTCTTCAAATTCTTTAATGAGCATGAAGAAAACAAGGTCGCTCGACAATCTTTTCATGTTTAGAGAGTCTGAAAAGAACTTAAAGATGACTCCAATGTTGTCCTTTTTCGTAATGTTAGTCTCGCGAGGCTAAAAGAGAGATAAATTATCACTCGAAAGATGCCCTTTCAAACCTTTTAATGAGTGGGAAAGGAATAAAGATCACTCGACAATCTTTTCATGTTTAGAGAGTTTGAAAAGAGATTAAAGGAGACTCCAGGGGGTTCCTTTTTCATGTATCCATATAGGTCCGAAAAAGAGATAAAAGTTTACCCAGATGCATTCTCATGTATTTACGAGCATGAGAAAGAACAAAGACTAAGCTCGGTATGCCCCCAGCTTGACAACTAGTGGCTTAACTCCAGAATGATCATCAAAGGCTGGAGACATGCCCTCCAAGTTTCAATTCATTCACCAACTTTGAGGTTGTCACCAATTTCTCTACTAGATGAGAAAAAGGAGAAGGGTGGATGAAAATAAAGTTCAAGAGAGGTGACTGTTTCATTTTTTAACGATCTTGAAACAAAAAAGAATTATGCTCAGGGTTCTGGGTTTGATCCCCGGATTGTTGTTTCATTTTTTAATGAGCTTGCTACAGAGAGGAAAACTATGCTCAAGGCCTCTGTTTCATTTTTTAACGAGCTTTCCACAAAGAAGAGAAACTATGCTTGTAGACTTTGCTTGATCATGGCTTCCAAGAGAATAATGCTCTGGAAGGATACCATGTCAAGGGACAAAACTCGGTCATGGCTTCTAGGAGATCTTTGCTGGATGGAAGATAATCACTCTGGAAGGAACACATGTCGAGGGTCGTGATAGGGTTAAGACGATCAGGCCCCAATATCCCTATCGAATAGATCACCATGTCCACTACTAGATCCAAATCAATGGAAGTTGGAATCATGGGAGATGATAGAAAATCGACATCAGGAGGGGAGATAGACTATATATTTGCCTGATTTTCTTCATGAGGGGGAAGAAAAAAGGATCGATGATGGTTATCATCCCAAGGTAGCTTGTCAATGCACAACATTTCCATGATAGATTCATCCGAGGGAAAATTTGGGGAAGTGTAATCGATCGTAGATGTCAAGGAACTCAACTATGATTGCATCGAGGAAATGTCAGGTGCCAATAGATGTTGGTCATCCGACGAGGGAGAAGCGGATTGGATAGAAATGTATGATGTTTCGGCTGGACTGAGTGGCATGGTGTCACCTAGTGCATTTAATTCCAACGGACAAGGTACAATCCAAGGGTCATATGATGCTAAAGATTGATAAGCCACGGTCGAAATCATATCGACGGTGGAAATATGATGTGTAGTCGGTGGAAGTGGTGTAGGGAAGGTATCCATGAGGCTAGAATATTTTAGTAAGCCAACACCAATGCTTTCATATGTGATTTTGTGGTCTCCCAAGAAAGGAATATTGTTGGTAGTGGGAACGCAAGCATTGGTCGTGCAGAAATCCAACTGATCAACAGTGACAATTTTTCCTTGATTAGGAAATTGTACACATCGAAAGAACGACGAGGCAACAACAGTAATAGAATAAAACCAAATTCTTCCAAGTAACAAGTTGTAATCGAGAGGAGCATCGACCACCTCTGTTAGCGATATTTCTTGTCTCGGGACAAGAAATAGAAACAAGACAGTGAAAGTCCCGAATTCCCAAGAGTTAATAGGGACCATCCATATGGAAAGGATGCGTGGAAGGAGATCAGCGTTATCGGGGAGGGTCCCGACAGGGAATCATCCATCGGAGTTGAAGCCATCAGGATATCGGGGATCCTGGGGACGAGTGATTCATGCACTTCAAAATTGCGATCCGCGAAGCCCCGATTGGTGGGGAACAATTGTCAGTCATGGTGGGACCGAGAGGAGCACCATAGTGCAGGATCCAGTTGTCAACTGGGCGGAGGTCAAGCTCATCAGAAAATCGGGGTTCTTGGAGGCGAGGGAACCGTTTCATCAAACACTACGATATCGAGATACGCGATATCCTGACACCAAGAGTATGGGGCCACGAAAGTCGACGGAGGATAGGTGGCAGGCTTTCACGACGGGGAAGGGACCGTTGACATGTCAACGACCATGAGCCATCGGGGATCGGAGATTCGCGAGTCTGGAGGACTTGTGAATCATGACATCGCAAGTGTCGAAACTCCGATAGGAGGGTGATTCCACGGTCGTGGAGGCATGGTCATATGCGACAGGAGTTAAGCTCAGGAGGGCTCTTGCGTGAAAGGATCTCATCGCAAATCGAGGATTGGAGAGCAGGAACTCTCGACAACAAGAACCATGAAACCCCGATAGTGAGTCGGGGGTAACCATAGTTAAGTGCAGAAGGCCGTGGGGAGGAATTAAAGGACCTGTGGATCGGGTGTTTGATGCCATATTTCTATGAGGGGACCCCTATGGAGGACATGGATGAAGGTAATATGAGAGGCGTTGAGGTGGAAGCACTAGGTGGCGAAGAAACGGAGGCTGGGATACCAGATGGTGAGGCCATTCCCAATCCCAAGGAAGCAGTTATTGTGGTAGTTGATGATGGTTTAACATTGTCTTCTTCCATAAATAGAAGGCCAGGAGAGGACCAAGCGTAGAGGTAGACTGACAACCCATCCTAATAGAGATTGCATCTGACGAACGACTGCATGGGCAGTCTATCCAGTGTCTTCGTACACCGCCTGATAGAGAAAATCCTCAACGTCAAGCATTGAATTCATGATATGATTGCGCCTTCAGCGCCTGAGTCAGCTCGAAGTATATGTAGGCATTTTCGCCATTTTGTAAAGGATGGATGGTAGAGCAGAGCTCCCTACTGTAAAGTTTAACAGACATTCTAGTTTGTTGGATATGCATCTGTATATGAGATATCTTGTTTTATGATAGACAATTTTTCTCACTCCATCTAATTTTCGTCTCATGCTAAGAGAGTTCGTGATAGACTGAGTCGTGCGAATTATTGCAGTTCTGTTGTGATAAATGATTTATCGTTGCATTATTGTATTCTCTGGTTTTCTGTATTTAAGTGCAAGAAGACCTTGTGTTTGGATGTTTTCTTCTACAGTATGTTAGGAACCTGTCGTTTATAACAGACCTTCGCACTCTTCCCATATAAGTCCTCTGCCTGTTCACCCTTTACTACAACTCACTGTCTGAAGTTTATAAATACCTCACTCACCTATGCATGCCTGACCTAGTTTGGAGTTGGAATGATATCGTTTTGAGTTGGCTTCCATTCGGTCACCCCATCTATAAAAAAACTGTGACATAAAACTGATGGGCATCGGGCTCTGCTCCTGATAGCAATCCGGGAGTGACTTCCATCGCCAACATTTCTGGCACCGTTGCTGGGGACGAAGTTGAATATTTCCCTCGGGATTGAACGACAATGATTAGCTGATTCTGAAGGTGCATCAGAGATCAGAACTATTGATATTGCTGCAGTGCACCTGGCGACTCCATTGTGACGAATCCGCTGGGAAGAACCTGCTCTATCAATTGTGGCTTTCAGAGGCAGACACACACGGTCTCATCCACAGTTGCCCCTAGCTACACCTGAAACCGATCCAGAGGTGGTTCTCAGAAAAGGAAAGGCCCCTGAAGAGGAAGCTTCCACCACCGAAACAGGTAATCCGCCATCTCCTTCTGTAAGAACTCCGTTTCCTCCCCCTCAGTTTCTTGATAGACCTCCTTCACAAGTTTCCCGTTTCCTGAA
This sequence comes from Picea engelmannii, assembly GCA_009831015.1. Lineage (NCBI taxonomy): Eukaryota > Viridiplantae > Streptophyta > Pinopsida > Pinales > Pinaceae > Picea > Picea engelmannii. The sequence goes on along the minus strand of ML841191.1, from coordinate 24,246 downwards.
TTTTGGGAGTGTTCCTGCTGAGTTTTCCCCTCCTGGTCTGGGATTGGAGGGAGAAATCCTTGTCACTCCCCTCTCCTCTGAAGCTGTACCTTGGCGTAGACCCACGACCACAGAAGATTTCCCCACTCCTGCACAAGGAGGAGCACCTGCTGACTTGAGCTCGATAGCCTGTTCCTTGAATCACCTCTTGTTTCCCACTCCACTCCGAGATTCATTCCCGATAGCCCCTTCACGAATTCCTTCTCCTCCAAATTCTCCTCCACCTAATATTCCTATGGTTGGTGCTAATCCCCCTCTGAATAGAATGGATGCCATAGTTGCTGCTAGGTACGCTCCCTTGATCTTACCTAATCCCACAAATCCTTTCCCTGCTGGAGATTACTTGAAATATATGCCCAAGTTCATCGGGGAAGGGTACATGACTGCGGAAGAGCACCTGGCTGCTTTCTACAGTTATGCTGATAACCTGAACATTGGAGATGAAGATGTATGGATGGGGGTTTTTGTACAGAGCCTAGATGGTGAGGTAAGGAAATGGTTTAGAGGATTAGCTCCTGGATCTATTGCTGGAATTGACGCCCTGGATAATGCTTTCCTAAGGAAATGGGGAGATAAGAAGGATTTCATGTATTACATGACAAAGTTTGGGTCATTGAAGAGAAAAGAAGGAGAGTCTGTTCCCGACTTCTCCAAGAGATTTAATAAAATGTACAATAGAATCCCTGCTGAGATAAAGCCCTCCGAAGCCTCTGCAATGATCACTTACTCCAGCGCTTTTGATCCTGATTTCTGCCTACTGCTGAGTGAAAGAAGAGCTGCTATGCTGGCCCACATGCAGGATGCAGCCGTGGAGGTCGAATCTAACATATTGGCTGTCAACCGAATCAAAAACACAGGTGATAGAAGTACATATAAGAACAGGCCTGAAGCTTCCTCATCCAGTTCCTCTCCCTTGCCCCATCAGACAGATGAGACAGCTAGAGAAATAAAATCGATTGCTGACAAGATAGAAAGGTTGGAATTAGAAGGGAAGCCCATGTACAAAAATCCCCAAAAAAATGACAATAGAGGTTTCAGACGACCTGCTAACAATATGCCTCAGGTTTTCCCGAGGGAACAAAGGGGAAAGGAAAGAGAAGATCAAAGGGTTCAAGCCCCCCTCCAAAATAACCTAGTTGATCATGAGGAAAGAGAGGAGATAGACGAGTTTGGCCCTGCAATTCATTGTATTGAGGAAGCTCCCCCTTTTCCTCATTTGACGCAGTCCGCGTATGAAGAATCACTGATGAGTGCTCAAATTCATGAGTTGGGGAAAGAACAGAGGGCTGGTCACACTTCTAATAGATATAATCTCAGATCAAGAAGGAAAGGAGGAGACCTCAACAGCTCAGACCAGCCCCTCATAGCAGAGAGGCCTACTAAAACTACAACAACCACAACTAAAGAAAAGAAGACTCAGAGTGCTTCACCAGAAACCAGAGAGCCTGTCACTGAGGTAAGAGAAGCTCCTAAACCTACCCCCTCCTTCAATTTTGAGCATGAGATTCAGAAGATTAGGATTCCTGTACATCTCTCTGAGCTAGTTAAAAATGAGGACTTCAAAAGGTCCCTCTCCAAGATGCTACAATCTGAATCCCCCCAGCCCCCCTCTAACTCAGTAAACCTTCAATATGAGAAGCCAGCCGTCATCTTAGGCCCCATGGTAGAAGACAGAGATGACTCGTCCCCCCCCTTCTACACATCCATGAACATACATGATAAAGTATTGCATAACTGCCTCATGGATTTGGGGGCTTCCCATAACCTTATGCCAAAAATAGTCATGGAAGAATTGGGACTGGAGGTGACAAGGAATTATCATGATTTATATTCTTTCGATTCAAGGAGAGTGCAGTGTCTAGGAGTCATCAAAGACATGGTGGTTTCCCTGTTTTAGCTGCCCATGAAAAGTGTGGTCATGGATATTGTGGTAGCCGACGCCCCCCCTAAATTTGGTATGCTGTTGTCTATATCATGGATCAAAAATCTTGGAGGGACACTACAAATGGATCTCACATATGCCACCATTCCGGTCTTTGGAGGGGAACAAAGGAGATTATACAGAGAAGCCCAGTTGGCCTATATTTTCAGTGATGAAGAAGACCCTACCAATCACCCCATCTTTGCACTTGACACCGACTTGGGGTCTAGTTTACTTCAGCTTACCGATGCCCATGAAAAACTCGTTACTAATCAAAAAACACCCTAGCCCTGATCACCCGATTTCCCACCAAAGCTCCTCTGTGTGGAAGATGTTTTTTGACGGAGCTTCTTCTAGCGAAGGAGCTGGCACTGGAGTGGTTTTCATATCACCTTGTCAAGAAGTCGTATCCCTGTCATACAAGATGGAATTTGAATTCACCAACAACGTGGCAGAGTATGAAGCTCTTGTTCTGGGTATGAGGGCCACAAAGGAAATGGGAATTGAAGAGATAACAATATTCAGAGATGCTGAGTTGATTATTCAGCAGATAAGGAATACTTATCGTGCCCATAATCCCCAGCTCAGGAATTATCGGAATGAAGTATGGGACCTTATTGATAATTTATTCTTGGCTTTTAACATTTCTTTCATTCCAAGGGGAGAAAATACTTTGGCCGATTCTTTAGCTATCTCAGCTAGTTTGCTCAAATTTCCTCTGCTGCCTATGATAAAAAATGATGTTGATATAAGATATAGGCCCTCGGTGCCGGACAATTTCAAGCATTGGAAGGTGTTCGAGGATGATTCTGAACTTGAAAGGTTTCTCCAATCAGTGGACGAATTTTCTGCGTTGCATATTGACCAAGATCCTGATTTGGATGGTGACCCTCGTCCTGAGGAGTTTTTAAATAAAATCACTAATCATCAGATCATTCATCTGCCCAGTAATCACATTTCGAGAGGACTTGTCCCTTTAGAAATATTGTTCGATGGGAATGATGTGCCGGTAAAGGGCAGGGTCTCAAATGAAGATACCGAGACAACTGAATGCAACATTGGTTCACAGGAGAAGCCCAGGTTTGTCAAATTGTCAAGCAGTTTGACCAGAGAACAAAAGGCCGAATATACTGAGTTTCTAAAGGAGTCTGCTGATGTGTTTGCATGGACGTATGAAGACCTCAAGACCTATGACACATCTGTCATTGAGCACAAGATCCCACTAAAGGAAGAGGCTAAACCATTCAGACAGAAGTTGAGACAGATAAATCCCATGTTGCTACCTGTCGTGGAGAAAGAAGTGAAGAAATTGTTAGATGCCCAAATTATTGTCCACTTGAGATATTCTGAATGGGTGGCCAATTTGGTCCCAGTAAGAAAGAAGAGTGGAGAAATCAGACTCTGTGTTGATTTCAGGAATCTCAACAGAATCTCAAAGAAATATAATTACCCCCTACCTAAGATGGAACACATGCTGCAGAGGGTAATTGGTGCCTCCAGGATATCCATGATCGATGGGTTTTCTGGCTATAATCAGATATCGATCATGGCTGAGGACAAGGAGAAGACAACCTTCACCACTCCCTGGGGCACGTTCATGTATGCCAAAATGCCATTTGGGTTGATGAATGCCGGAGCAATGTTTGAGCGGGCCATGGATATAGCCTTCATCGGGGAAAAGGACCAGTTCGTAGTGATCTATCTAGATGATATCATGGTCTTGTCCAGGACAGACAAGGAGCACCAATATCATCTGAAGAGAGTCTTCTTGAAGTGTCGAAGGTTTGGCCTATCCCTGAACCCCAAGAAATCTTTGTTTGCTATACAGGAAGGGAAGTTATTGGGACATATAGTATCGACAACAGGGGTGAGAATTGATCCCAGCAGGGTGGAGGCAATTCAAGCCTTGTCACTTCCCAGGTCTAAAAAAGAGGTTCAGGCCTTTTTGGGGAAAATTAATTTTCTAAGGAGGTTTGTCTCAAATTTTTCCGAGCTAGTGAAACACATCACGACCATGCTCAGGAAGGGAAACGAAGTGAAATGGACCACTGAGCCCAGGGCCTCTTTTGACCAAATTAAAAAGGCATTGACTGAGGCACCTGTGCTTATTAGTCCTGACTATTCCAAAGAGTTCCTAATTTTCTCCTTTTCTTCTTTTGATACAGTGGCGACGGTCTTATTGCAGAAAAATGAGGAAGGGCATGAGCATCCCATCACCTTCTTCAACAGGGAGTTAAGAGACGCAGAGAGCAGATATGAAATCATGGAGAAGCAGGCCTATACCTTAGTGAAATCTCTTAAGGATTTCAGAGTCGATGTCTTACATTCAAAAGTAACAACATATGTTCCTTCAGCTTCCGTGAAGGACATCCTTGTGCAGCCCGACGTAGATGGGAAAAGAGGCCGATGGATCGCAAAAATTCTGGAATTTGACTTAGAAATAAAACCCACCAAGTTGGTTAAGGG
>ML841191.1:0-18756 GCA_009831015.1 Picea engelmannii | reverse complement strand
CATAGCCCGATTTGGCTGTCCCAGCAGAATCGTTACCGATAATGCTGCTTCTTTCAAATCTGAACCTCTAATTAAGTTCTGTGAGCAGTTCCAGATCTCGCTAATTCACTCCACCCCCTACTATCCCCAGGGCAACGGTTTAGCGGAATCTTCTAACAAAAGCATGATAAAGATCATCAAAAGAGTGTTAGAGGATAACAAAAAAGCCTGGGATTCAAAGTTGAAATTCGCTCTGTGGGCCGATCGTTTCACGACGAAGAAGTCTCTGGGCACTTCACCGTTTCAACTAGTCTACGGAGCAGAGGCAGTTTTCCCTACTCATCTCACCTTACTTGTGGTGAAGTTCTTTCAAGACTACGAGGGAGAACCAGATCATATGATCAGAAGAATTCATCAGATAGTGGAAGTGTAGCAGATCAGAGAACAAGTGATGGACGTGACTTATAGTCATCAACAGAAGATCAAGCAAGCTTTCGACAGAAAGGTCAAGAAAAAGGAGTTCGAGATCGGGGACTTGGTATTTAAGTGGGATGCACCCAGACAGGATAAAGGCAAGCAAAGCAAGTTTGACGCCCTCTGGATCGGCCCCTTTAAAATCTATGAGATTTTCTCCAACAACACATATGGGTTGCAGGATCTGGAGGGTGAAGAGGTTTTTAATAGCCCAGTGAATGGGCATTGTCTGAAAAAATGTTTTATTTGAGCCTTAGACGACTCCTCTGTTTGTAAATATTATCTTTTAGTTCTTGTTTAGTTTCTTTTTGTATATTTTCGGCCTAATAAGTGACTCCATAGCCCAATAGCAAGGAACTGAAGCTGCGGAAGGAGTTCTTAGAGCATCGCAGGGACGACTCTATCCCCCATGGAGCCTAATGTTAGCGATATTTCTTGTCCCGGGACAAGAAATAGAAACAAGACAACGAAAGTCCCAAATTCCTGAGAGTTAATAGGGATCATCCATCTGGAAAGGACGCGTGGCAGGATATCAGCGTTATCGGGGAGGGTCCCGACAAGGAAGCATCCATCGGAGTTGAAGCCATCGGGATATTAGGGATCCCGGGGACGAGTGATTCGTGCACTTCAAAATTTCCATCCGTGAAGCCCCGATCGGTGGGGAACAACTGTCAATCATGGTGGGACCGAGAGGAGCACCATAGTGCAGGAGCCAGTTGTCAACTGGGCGGAGGTCAAGCTCATCGGAAAATCGGGGTTCTTGGAGGCGAGGGAACCATTGCATCAAACACTGTGATATCGCGATACACGATATCCCGACACCAAGAGTATGGGGCCATGGAAGTCGACGGAGGGCAGGTGGTAGTCTTTCGCGACGGGGAAGGGACCGTTGACAGGTCAACGACCATGAGCCATCGGGGATCGAAGATTCACGAGTCTGGAGGACTTGTGAATCGTGACATCGCAAGTGCCGAAACTTCGATAGGAGGGTGAGGCCATGGTCACAGAGGCATGGTCATATGCGACAAGAGTTAATCTCAGGAGGGCTCGCGCATGAAAGGAGCTCACCGCAAATCGGGGATTGGAGAGCAGGAACTCTTGACAGCAAGAACCCCGAAACCCCGATAGTGAGTCGAGGGTAACCACGGTTAAGTGCAGAAGGCCGTGGGGAGGAATTAAAGGACCTGCAGATCAGGTGTTTGATGCTGTATTTCTATGAGGGGACCCCTATGGAGGACATGGATGAAGGTAAGACGAGAGGCGTTGAGGTGGAAGCACTAGGTGGCAAAGAAACGAAGGCTGGGATACCAGATGGTGAGGCCATTCCCAATCCCAAGGAAGCAGTTATTGTGGTAGTTGATGGTGGTTGAACGTTGTCTTCTTCCATAAATAGAAGGCCAGGAGAGGACTAAGCGTAGAGGCAGACTGAAAAACCATCCTGATAGAGATTGCATCTGATGAATGACATCATGGGTAGTCTGTCCAGCGTCTTCGTACACCGCTTGATAGAGAATCTCCTCAACGTCAAGCATTGAATTCATGATATGATTGCGCCTTCAGCGCTTGAGTCAACTCGAAGTATATGTAGGCATTTTCACCATTTTGTAAAGGATGGATGGTAGAGCAGAGCTCCCTACTGTAAAGTTTAACATACATTCTAGTTTGTTGGATATGCATCTATATATGAGATATCTTGTTTTATGACAGACAATTTTTCTCACTCCATCTAATTTTCGTCTCATGCTAAGAGAGTTCGTGATAGACTGAGTCGCGTGAATTATTGCAGTTCTGTTGTGATAAATGATTTATCGTTGCATTATTGTATTCTCTGGTTTTCTGTATTTAAGTGCAAGAAGACCTTGCGTTTGGATGCTTTCTTCTACAGTCTGTTAGGAACCTGTTGTTTATAACATACCTTCGCACTCTTCCCATATAAGTCCTCCGCCTATTCACCCTTTACTACAAATCACTGTCTGAAGTTTATAAAGACCTCACTCACCTATGCATGCCTGGCCTAGTTTGGAGTTGGAATGATATCATTTTGAGTTGGCTTCCATTCGGTCACCCCATCTATAAACAAACCGTGACATAAAACTGATGGGTGTCGAGCTCTGCTCCTGATAGCAATCTGGGAGTGAGTTTCATCGCCAACAACCTCGACATCAACAATAATAGTTTTTCCACCCAATTGGATGGGCAGGGACTGTAAAATCTCATGGGGATGAAAACCTCACCCATCGAAGGCACATAACATCGTTGAGGATTTGTTAAGTGTGGGTGATTTTAAACCTTTCCAACACGCTAAAGACATGACACAAGTTGAGGCTCCCTCATCTAGAATAGTTCGGTGGATTGTTTGATTGTGAACAACAACATTAACTTGGAAAGCAAGTTGGTGGGAGAGCCAAGACGCATAATTGTCCAGGTTAAACATGATATGGTTGGACGACTCAGGATCAACAGAGCCAATAGTGGCCAAGAGCGTTCTACGTTGACTGGGCTAGTGCTGCAGAACTTCTAACGCAGACATAGAACACGGTGCTTGAGCCAAATCTTCAACAATGTTGTAGTTCTAGGTAGCACGTGAACTAGGATTAAAGGTAGCTTTGCGGATAGTGCTCTTAGGAGGGAATAGGATAGAGTCGAATGTGGGTTTCTCAATCTGAAGTGGCCTAGATGGAGGATTAACCAATGGAAGACTAACGGAGGATGGTGATGGATCCGGTAAAGTACCGGTACTGTTAGTGTCTTTTCCTTTGTCAGGGTTACTTGGTGTGTCGTATGTCTTAGAGAAAGTGGTCAAATTAATCCCATTAAACATATAAATATGTGCACTCGACGAGGCCTCATCATTAAGATGGTTAGAACTGCCCCCAGGCAAGGGGTTTTGAGCAACCATGGATTACTGCTATGGAAAAGGCTGAGTAAGCACAATAGGTTGTGACTTTCCTTGGAAAATTTTGGCCACTTCATTGCAAAGTGGATAGTCTCGAGTGTAGTGATCGTCACCACAAATGATACACGGGAATTTTAGTTTCCTTTGTGGTTTCTTTTTGGTAGCAGGGGTTTGAGATTGATTTTTTGGTTGTTCATTGTTATTTTTTGATTTATTCTTTGTCTTCTTTTTACCTCCAGATTGTTGTGAAGGGGAAGATTGAATTGCATTCACCTCAGAGATCTGAGTTTGGGGGGAGGTAGAGGAGAGTGTGAGCGATTGGGAAGTAGATTGAGTGTTGACGGAACCGATAACACCATCCGCATGAGAGATGATGACGACTTAGATGGATCATTATTAGCTCGAGCAACATTCAGAAGCAAATCATACAAAATACCAGATTGTGAATAAACCAAATCTAAGTACTGATCCCAAGCAATGCCTTGTTCCTCTGTGACCGTGCCACTCATAGTGACATCGCGAGCGATCGGGGGTAAAAGTGATTTAGTAAACCATTCCGCTAATAATATGTCAAGAATGATTGCCTTGATCATCCTTTGTCATCGCCTCCACTCATGAATATGGTCAGAGATATGCACATAGTCAGTTTGACGAAGAGAGGTCAAGAGTTCAGTACCCGTCTTGTAGCGAATAGGTAGTTGAAAGTGAGTGAGGAAAGACATGGCAAGGGATTTGAAATTATGAAAAGAAGCACGTGGTAGTTCAATATACCACTTTGCTGGCGAGCCTGTAAGTGTTCGCTGGAAAAGACACAAACGTACATAATCATCAATGAGGGAGTTTGATAAACACCACAAATGGAAAGTCATCACATGGTTGTTTGGATCTTCGCCATATTTTCCATCAAATTTCATAATATCAGAAGGAAGTTTAGCTGGAATGACTGGCCAAACCGGTGAATGAAAATAGGATCATTGGTTAACCGAGACAAGTTTGGGAGATCTAGAGTTGCAAGGAAAGGTAGCTGTCGGTTAATTTGCGGATGATATTGTTGCGACATAGGAACACCAGTAGGACCATAAACTGGGCTAGGTGGATATTTGTAACCAATAGGTCCTCCTACATACAGTTGTTGCTGGCCAGGATAAGCAGGATTCGATGATGGATGAGAAACATTTGCATAACTTGGTGGGTTCTGAGCATTATAGGTTGGGTGATTTTCTTTCCCATGAGGGGTACACATTTTTCCCTTGAGTATGGTAAGGAGTAGATCCTGGAGGTGGATACACATTAGACCCATGAGGAGGATAATACTATGGTCTCGGAGAACTCCAGGTGGTATTTGGGATGCCACCCGGATAAGGTTGTCCGTAAGATGTTCTGGAAGGAACATGATTTGATACTCCTCCTAGTGGGTTATTATATGAGTGCCCCCCAATGTGGGGTTGAACAAAAGTGTCTCTTGAAGATACTCCCTAGGATTGTGAAGGGTTTCTAGCAAACAAAGGTTTTCCCCCTGCCAGCGGTGGATTAATGACCGGGGTATGACTGGAAAATGGAGGGTGCCCTCCAGGAGGAGCATGAAAAGGGGGCTATCCCCCAGAAGGGGTAGGCCCACCATAGAATGGTAGTCCTCCAGGAGGGAAAGGTTCGTTAGATGGTGGTTTCTCTCTAGCCAGTTGTGTTGGGCTAGCAGGGGTCTGCATTCTCGGCTGAAAAGATGTCCCAACAGGATCGTGTGGAACATGTGGAGATGTAGAGTAAAAGCTTGTAGAAACGGGGGTAGGAAATGAAGTGCCTTGGAGATGAGTAGAGGTGATGAGTCTAGCATTAGGATGGAATTGTGCTGGTGTAACAGTAAGGTTAATAACCTGATCGATTGGGTGATTCATGGTTTGACCGGATGGTCCTGTTTCACTAGCAGGGTCATGAGGATGAAAGGGTTGTCGAAAGGATTCAAAATGTTCATAGAGATCGCGTCCCGATGAAGTCCTCCATACAGAATGAGAAGGTGTGGGATTGGTATCTACTGCGGTGCTAGGACACACAAGAGTCCTATACTCATCACCAAAGATTGGTTCTGTGGATCCCATATATGTTTCGGTAAAAGTTCTCTCTGGTAATCGTGGGACCTCTTCATCTATGACGTTCCCAAGGGAGTCTAAACGAAGCAAAAGTGGTTCGAGAGGGGTTACCGACACAAATGTAGTGGGATTTTCAACCGTAACCAAAGCACCTTCTAAGTTATCTAACGAAGGAGCAATAACACTTCCAGCGTCGGATTGATTTTCTACCTCCCTACTGTAGTTGTCTTCTAGAGGGTTAGGAGGTAAGGGTTGATAGCCTTCCGAAGGAAGCCCTTGCATCCTACGTGATCGGTGAAGACCTTTATCGTCTACAGGCTCAATTGTGGAGAATAATAGAACACACTGAAAATCTTGGGCCAACTAACAAAAAGAAACAACATACACTAATAAAATCTAGGAATCAACCAAGAAAACAAAACTTCTCTCGATGATTGTACTAGTTGGTGATGAAATCCAACGTCACGTGATCAAGTCAAGAAGGGGCTAGGATATGGTGGAATAGTTACAATGGTGGCCTGCTTAACAGACTTTCACCTTGGTGCAAGCTTCCATGCAATAATTGTGGATTTACCCTCCAAGGAGCCCGAGTGAGTTTGACCAATGTCTATTCTAGGTACAGTGAGACTTCCCTTCACCGACACCTTGTGTAAGTACCTAAATATTATGGCAACTAAAGACACGAATTCGCAGTGAGTCCCTGGGTAGGTACAGTCGACAGTCCGATCCGAAACGTATGGGCAGGATAACAAGTCTGAAATTAACCCGAGAGGCTCCCACACATAATCATGGGTATACCTTCAAGTGACCCCCAATATATGATCCAACCACTACAAACAGTTGAACCACGAAGGGATAATCTCCGTAATTCACCCGAATGTGACCTCGTGTGTAACCCCTATGTGAGAGGGGGAATCCCAAAAAATCAATGCGACAATTGGATTTGACTCTCCCTAGCTTAGGATGCTAATGTTTGTTTTGAAAACTTTGGAGAGTTGTACTCATAGCCTAATCCAAAGTGCTAACCCTAGTCTACTGTTGGTGGAAGATCCTAAAAACAAAAAATGTTCTAGATAATTTTTAATTAGCGTTCGTTTTATAGCTGTTCTTTACTCAAAGGGTGTATGAAAGTGAAACGGATGGAATGATGACTCAATTCCCCCAAAAATGCATAAAAGATGATAAGCAATCGTTTCTTTTCAATGAATGCCTATTTAAGGGAGAAAGAAAGAGTTGTTTTCACTATCAAACACTAATACAGAATGTCCTCAATCAATTTGTTCTCAATCGAATCCAATGTAATGCTGAAACATTTCAGAAATGCCTTCTAATATGTAAACCAATCACTAAGATGTATCTTTGTCATTTGTATGTGAATGATGATTAATTCAATGCAAAAACTTCTCCTGCCAACTACCCTTTCAGATCAAGGAGATTCAGACAAGCAGAAGAAGATTTCGCACAAACAACACACCCTCTTGCTATGATTGAAACAAGAAGCAAAAAGAAAACAAAAGATAACAAAGAAAATCAAGAATTTCACACAAAAGAAAGATGCTAATAAAAATGACCTCAAAGAACCAAATGAGATGATTCACATATTTCCGATGCCCTTCACCAGAGTTCCCGATCAGTCAGATAAGAGAGAAGAAAGCAATGGATTGATTCCAAGTTCTCAACAGTAGAAAAACTCAAAATAAGGAAGAAGGTCACAAAATCTGAAAAACAAAGTGCTTATTCCTTAGAAAGTAGAGTGTCAAGGTCAATAGGAAGAAGCATTGAAGCACAAAGAATATGAGCAAGGGAAAAAACAGAGACTGGACTGCAGAAAAGACAATTCTAGAAAGTGTTTCGTAGAGGAAAGGCTGGCGCTCTGGTGTAAGGGGAACTAGAGAGTTATAATGCTCTGTCTAAGACCAAGGGGGAGCGCCAGTGCTCTACTAACATAGGAAAGGGGGCGCCAGGCTTCCACAACTCAGAAAATTGTCCAAAAAACCCAAAAATTCAGTCAAACTTTGGCAATCAAGATGAATGTGATGGAATAAGGATTCAATCAACATATGAAATCAAACATACATGGTGAACAAGGTCTAAAAATAACAAATGGTAAGACAAGGTCTGTGAGGAAAACCAAAACTGAAAGTTTCGATTCGTCCCCAGTGGAGTCGCCAATTTCTGTTGTAGGAAAATCTCCCTGTGGATAGGTAGACCTCCTCTTGAGAGCTAGATTCTTAACTCTAAGACAAAAGGTGCTTAACATGGACACTGACTTTATTTTGGATCTAAACAAGCTGATGAACAAAATAAAAGAAGGAAATCATGTACCTTATGAACGTTGTTTGTCCCTGCAAGGTCTAGGATGCGCTTCGATCTTGAGCTCTTTGGTAGGTCCTGCAAGACAAACAAAAGTACAAACAAATTCCTACTCTACTAAGATTAGCTAAAATATAGATCCATCTACTGTAGACAAACTTATATGGGATAAGTACAAGTTTGAAAGAAACAGACCAAGCATTGATTATATTGATGAGAACAAAGTGTTGCTTACAACCATGGATGTAGTGCAACAGCTTCACCAAGCTCTCCTTGTCCAAAACCTTGCTTAAACAGTCCACACACAGAATGATGATGCTCCAAATGACATACCACTCATGAGATCATAAGTTTGGTATAATTCTCAATCTCCATTCCCCTCCTCCATGGAAATCCCTCATTATATAAGATTTGGAGACTTAACCACCATGGATATAATCTCTCATCAAATCCACTAAGAAAGGGATCTCTAAGATATTTAGGGAGAAAATATCTCTTAAGGATTTTGGGGAGGAAAAATCTCTCAAGAATTTTAAGGAGGAAATATTTCAACCATCCATGATATCCTCCACCTTCCCTAAAATATAGGAAACCAAATGTGAGGTGGATTCTCACACTTAATTACTCCCTTTTTCATGAATATTAATAATAATTCATGTGCACTTGATTCTCACACTTAATCAATTCCTTTTCCATGAATATTAATAATAATTCATGTGTACTTGGTATCTTGGCCTTCGTGTAATATATCCCTCCTCCACATTGACTAGGGATTGTGACATAGGCTATTCCATGGTGTCAAGGTGTATGAGACACTTATATGACACTTTATGACAGTTAGGGTGAAGTACCTAGGTGTGAAAATTTCATGTGTAACACTCCTAGGGAAGGGATCATAACAGGTCTTCCTATATCTTCCCAGATTCTTTCTGGCATAATATTCACTTGTGTCTCTTCATCAAGAATACAGTCAATGTCGAAGTCCCCTATTCTTACTTCAATGCATTCTTTTTCTTTGAAAGTATCTGATAATCTGACATGTCGGTGGTCATTCAGGGTCTCCTTAATTTGTATCAATACTTTCTCTGATTCTTGCTGGGGTTCTGCCTTAGGGTTTTCTTGGTTCAGATTCATTCCTTCAAGCTTAGCAATCATTCTGGGGCAATCCAATACTTCATGGTCTATATCTTTACAAAAAATACAACTAGGCCTTCTGCTAGGGCATTCCTTAGCAAGATGTCCTGGTCTTCTGCAAATATACCAGAGGGTTAATCCTCTCTTTTTTTTAAATGATCCCCAACCTCTTTTGTATTGTGCACTAGGATCATAGGATTTAACCTGCAACAAATTCTTTCTAGGATTCTGCATCCATTTGTTAGTCCAAACATTCTTTCTATGCATAGGTATAACATATCTATTGCTATTCTTATCATATCTATTCATATCAAACCTTCTTTCATATACTAATGCCCTAGTTTTTAAGCTAGGATAGAATCTATCAAACATACCTAGATCCATGCTTTAGAAACACAAATTTCCACTTATCTTACTTTTATAGAGTACAAAGATTTCAGATCTTGCTTCTTTAACTATTCTTATCTCTATCAGAGTGAAAAGATTATAGATTTTACCTCTTTTCTTCGGATCAAGCTTCTTTTCTTAGCACAGAGCTTATAAACCAAGTAGGGTACTGCTCGCCAGGGCACAGATCTATGCACAAAGCTTCCTTTCGCACATGCCTCTTCTTTCTTAGTTCCCAACAATCATAGTTTCAGGTCCCGGCAATAGAACCATTTGTTGGCACAGGGGCAAACCCAGGGTTCAACGCTCAAGAGTGCACCAACAAAGCCCTAACTACCGAACCTTTCAGCAACACTTGCGAAGCAGATGAAGTCTCACCCGAGGTAGAGGCAGGGGTGGTTGCAGGACTCAAGTGTCTGCAACCTTAGTTGGGACACAGATATGTGATTATATCATTTACATATTACTTAGCATAGATCATTCGACAATTTTCAACCCTTATTATGCCTAGCAGATAGTAGATAACATCACACCATTCACTTACATCTAAGGTATTTCATCACTTAACAATAGTAAAATAGATCAGATCCAGTAGATAAACACTAAGCATCTTCATACATGTCAGATCTAACATTCATACACCTCTAAGAAGCACAAAGCATAAGTAAATATATCTAAATATATCAAAGAACTTAGCAACAGATGGGATAAACACATCAAGTCGAAGCATAAAGAATAACACACATATTTACGTGGTTCACCCCCACCTTGGGGTTACATCCACCAACTCTTCTTCTTTATTGCGTCTTCAATCGGTTACAACACAGAGCTACCAAAACCCTTCTTTGCTAAGGACAAAATATTTACGCAACTTGCTAGATCCTTCTTCCTTGCGCTACAACACAAAGCCTTCCACAACTCCTTACAACAACTTGCACTTAGCTCTGCAAGCCTTTTATAGTCATGCACAAAGCACTTACAAAATATATTATCACTTATCTTACATCACATACATCCCTATATCCTTTGATATATGCCTAGATATCTATTTATACATTACAAAAGTGGGCCTAAGCGTGGGTAAACCCATGGGCCGACATCACTTTCCCATTACATATTCCAAAAAACCCAAAAGGGACCCAAAAGTGGGCTGAGATTCCACAATCTTCGCTTCGTCTGGCACTCCATGTTTGACAGAATGTTGAAGTCCCAAAAATGGTCAAACATGACCAAGTATCTCCCAAAACTTGGTCAAGGGTCAACACCAACCAATGGTCTCTCATTCCCCACATGCCTATCCCACCCCAAGAGTGTACACCTTCACTGCCACATAGTTCATCGACTGCTACACCTCCCTTTCCTCGAGCTTCAACAACATGCCGACTCAGGAAGTCTCAGAGCACAGTGGATCCCGGAGTTCCAACTGCCCTCAGAGGTCTCCAGTCAACATCTTCCCGAGCTACTCTTTGTAGTCAACATTCTACTTTAATCATCATCATCTCATCTGCATCACCCACATGCAATTATCATGAGGAAACATACAATAATTCATTTAGGAACTCAAACTTAGTTCAAAAGGGAATTCAACTTTTTCCCCAAACATGAAATTCCTTTTCATAATTCTTCTTGGATGTTTCCATATATGAATGCAGCCTTTCTTTTGGTTTTTCCACAAGCACCATTTTGCATACCATTTTCCTGCAAGGCTTCATCTTGCATACTGCCAACAATTGTTAGTATTTCCTGTACATCATAATTCAATTGCAATATGTACAAAATCTTATGCAGTGATCTTAAAATTTCTTGCACCTAGCAATTCAGTCATAATTACCCAACAATTTAATAAAATAGAATGACTTGTCATTCTATGAATATGCATGTTCATAGTAATATCTGTAAGTTCATTACTTCTTTTTCTGAATAAGAAAATTTCCTGTAGTCAATGCTCAAGTGACTACTTGACTTGCAAATTTCCTGTTGCAATGTCTAACACCTCCCTGAAATGTCCTTAACTTCATGAGTTAACAACATTCCAGCTGTTAGTAACAATTATTTCCATGGAATAATATATATGCATGTATTTACAAAACACATTCAGCCATTGCAATTAGTATACAATTCTATCACTTACTATGCATGAGTGCAATTCTCAATGCATAATTAATTAGTGCACCTTGCATTGGATTACATAATGCTCTTTATCTCAGTCATGTATCTCACCATCCATGAGTTGGAATTCTGGCCAATGTGTTGACACATTCTCCACACACTTCCTATTGTCTTCCCAATTAATTGGATGCCTTCCTTTTTGACTTGAACACTACACCAAGAATATAATTCTCTGGTGTTGATTAGTGTTAGAAAAAAGGTTGCAACCCAAGTTTTATTTAAAAGTAGGAAGCTTTTAGTACCTGTGTGGCTCATAACCTTTCCATATCCGTACATTTCCATATCCAACTAGGTCCTGGTATCATACATGACTAGTTTACTGACATTCATTCCTAAAACAAGTTATTATCTTTTAAATATTTGGTTGTTACCCCACAACCAAATTAACATGACATTCTACTATGTCAGTGTGTGCATTCAACAACTAAAAATATTTGAATTAATACAAGATTCCAACCTTTACCACATCCAGTGGTATGCATTCAATAATATAATCCTGTGATTTTATAAAATTACTTTGGCTCTGGAAATTCTTACCTAAATTTCCTTTCAACAATTATGCAAAAAGAGTAATAAAAACTCATACCTGCATGATTTCCATTAATAAATTTTATACTACCTGAATGTCTGATGGAAGTAGAATCTTTCATGCTTCTTTTATCAAACTTATAAACAACACTTCAACTCTCTGTTGCTTCACTCCTTATGCAACAACATGACCAACAACACTTGCAAACATGCAAGCATTCTTTCCTTTGGTTGACCCAACAAGACATAACATACTTGCTGCCACAAAAATTGCAGCAACTTCTTTCCCGTGTGAAAATTTTCCTTACTGAACCCAACAGTCTTCAATTCTCCCCGGATTCCTGAATCTTCTTGTACTCTCATTGTAGTCACTGTACATGACTATTTCTTCCATGATCAGTTTTGATGCAGTGCCCCTACCATAGTGGGGTCTGCTGACCTCCCGGTCAAAGGATCTTCAACTCTTCTGAGTCAAATTGACTCTTTGGGCTCATGATTGAACCCAAAACAATTATACACAGGCCCCCTTTTCTCCTTTAGGCATAGGTCCTGACAAAATCGCAGGCTTATTCCT
The DNA here is from genome assembly GCA_009831015.1 of Picea engelmannii. Taxonomy (NCBI): domain Eukaryota; kingdom Viridiplantae; phylum Streptophyta; class Pinopsida; order Pinales; family Pinaceae; genus Picea; species Picea engelmannii. The sequence goes on along the minus strand of ML841191.1, from coordinate 6,218 downwards.
GTGCGCTTCCAAAACTCCAAGTTTCAGGCGCTAGCCCCTTTTTCATTAGTCCTTTCCTTCATAAGACCCTGAGCTATGACCTCATGAAAAAATGTGATTCCGGGCATAGGCAAGAGTGGTTTTGGCCAACCTGATTTTCACCCTACAATTCACCTCCAACTGCCACACATCACTTTGTTAAAAACGTGGTATAAATTGCGGCCCACTCTCATATTTTTAACATCCGAGCAAGTTCTAGCTCCGCAATATAGCTCGTCCATTGATCTCCAATCCCTTGGTGATGATCCATGATCAACGACTACTATCTATCCTCCCTTTTCTACCTTCTTTCCTCCTTCCACATGCGATCCCAGATCTACACAATTTGTCGACACGTAGCTCCATTCCAAATCAACGACTATGGTTGATTCTAGCTCTTTCTCCCTCGGGAGTTTCAACTCTCAACTATCTGCTTTTCCCCGTATGACAATCTTCTAGAGTGGAAGATCTATTGACACCCGTCCTCAAAAATTAGACGGTTCTGATGAACTCCAACTCTTCGGCCTTCAGGAGTTCTCATGTCTCCACACACACAAATCTCTGGAGTGAATTTCCCCGGAGTGATAGATCTTCTGCCATGCATCCTCGCCAAATCAACGACCCTGATTCTCTTAGAGACTTCAAATCTTTCTGACCAAGACCAGATCAATGGTCCTTCGACCTCCTCCTCGATAAACGATCGAGATCTCCTTCAAGACTTCGACGCTTTCACCCTCTGCTTTCCTCCGAAGTTCTCCGTAGCTAAAGTTCCAAATCTGGCACCACGTGTCCACTTTCAGATCAATGACCAAGATTTAGTTCGACCGTTTCTCCTCCTCCTTGTCCACAAAATTCAAAAGTTGTGGATATTACGCCACCTGTCCTCCTCGACGATGGACAATACCAAATCACTTTGGGACTTCAGGACTTTGACAAGTCCACTACTCCTATGCACACAAGGGTTAAGTCTCATGCACTTACCTCTGGATCCAACGGTTGTTGGTCCTTCGCGCTCAGACCCAACGGATGGGATTTGTTCCTCTCCTATGCACTTCCTTTGTTCTGGTGGATGCTGATCTAATGGTCTAGGATCCTCCCCACAACCGATCTAATGGCTGTTTTTGCTCCTCCTCCTGAGCTTTTGACTTCTTCCACCTTTGAATATTTTGTCACTATTCAAAGGCTTCAACCTTTGAACTTTCTCCTGCGAGTCTGCCTCTTGAATATCGTCTTCGCTCTCATAGGATTTATCTCTTCTGAGCTTTAGGAATTAGAATGAGTCCATCTCCCATGCACTCCTTGCGTTATCTCTTCTGATCTTTTCAAATTACTTAGTCTCCTAAAGTTCTTGGCCCTTCTGTTTCCTTTCAAAGGAAAACTTCGTGCCCTCCTGGCAACCTTCTGCTCAAAGCACACCTTGTTGAGCATTTTCTACAGAGTGTTCAACATATCTGTGAGTATCTTTCTATGATACTCTTCTGCCTAAACTCGACAAAGAGTTCTCTCTATGCACACTTTCACTTGCTCGATGCCCGCATGGCAGAGCCCTACAGAGTTCTCAATGACTCTATCGCTCTCTGAACTGAACACAGAGTTATTCCTGTGCACTCCTTGCACTTCTTCTAATGAAGGTTCAATGGTATTTCTCCTGAGCTTCTCTGAGGTTAACTTACCTCTGTCAATGCACTCCTTGTGGAAAATGTGCACTGCTTGCACTCGAAAACTCAAAGAAGATAAACAATTGAAACTTATTCAATACTTCACCAGTTTACGCATTCAAACCAATCTGATTTAAGAAAACATTCATATTTCATTTTCTTTCCGATATCTTCTCTGCTCTGTAATCAGTTTAGGGCACTAGCCCCTTTCTCTTAGTCCCCAATCCATGTGATCATGGGCCATGGCAAAGTGCTAGATCACTAGGTGATTACTCGGGCCTTTGGGCCTTCGGCTTCAGAAGATTTCAAAGCACCACACAACAATCTCTTAGAGTTCCAGATTACCGAACTCACAACATAGGGTGGATCAACCGTCCATGTCTACTCAGCATCCGATGGCTGACACTTACTATGGAACCTCAGGTGTCTGAGTTCCGGGTCTTCAGAGCTGCGAAGGATATCGCATCCACACATCCAAACTGTTAATCTCCGAACATTCCCAATCAATTTTGGTGATGTCATTACGTCACATCACTTAATGTTTTCCAATTGCGGGGGCATGCAAGGGTGTTTTGGAGTAACCTGCCTTTCATCCTGTAATTCTTTTGATGATGACATGTAACCCTTTGGTGAAACTGCGGTTTGGATTGCGGGACCGCCTTGGATAATTAACTTCCATGCAAATTGCTTCCCCGCAATTCCTCCTGGCCGTTGATATTGATGTATCTTGATCAATGCCAGTGTGGGTCCTCTGACCTTTAACTTCGTTACGTAACCTCAGCCCCACTAGCCCTGCTCATACGGAAAGCCACATGGTGGAATACTAGCGGCTGAATCATGGCCCAATTAGATGGGTGTCACACATCACATTCCATATGGAATTTCAATCTTCCACAGGTACGGAACCCACTTATACGTGGGACACAACCCATGTGTCCATGCCAATCCAAGTGACATCATCATGACTCACTACTTCGGCTCTTCGGAAGCTTTCTCCCTTCACTACTGTGTTTGACCTTTTAACATTGGCTTGATCCAATGGTCAAGCTCTCCTCTCTAGATCTACTATGTAGATCCACTTTGGAGCTTCGGGCTTCTACCCTTCTCTTGTTTCTGGCATCAAACTTCAATGAAATCGTAGAGTTCGAAGGGCTTCCGGGTTAACTCCTCTGCACCTTCCCCAGATATAATGGTCGTAAGGGATTTCCCTTCCTTCTGAACAGATCTTACGACGCAGAACATACTCTGTTACTCTGTGGATTCCTAAAAAAATTCATGGCTAACTACCTCACAACATTACCAGATCTGACAGTCGTGAATGATTCTCCTTCTCTCGAACAAATCCTAAGGTCCACATTACTCGTCGCCCAATACCACTTCTTTCATGATTTTACAACACCGCTACTCCTCCTGAGCTTTGTAACATGGCCAAGGTAACTTCTTGGCACTTAGGAAGGTTCTGAGGTTCGTAATTGGTCCTCCAGGCACAATTTCCACTTGAAACCTTGAGTCCAATGACCACTTAACCAACCCATCCAGGCTCAGTGTTGAAACCATGGGTCATAACTTGAGTTTTGTCCATTTCGACAACAAATCCTCCCAAAATTATTGCTTCAACTTCCACTAACATGTTCCATCCAAGATCAATGTTGAAACCATGCTCTGATACCAATTTGTAACATCCCCAACCATCAACTGGCCTGGGAAATGCCACTACTCAGCTCTGACTTAGCTGTGATACCAAACTGTAGCATCCCCGACCCTCCACAGAGACCGGGTAATGCTACCATTGCAGAACATTCACATATAAATATATATAACATACATTTTAATCAAAATTAAACACATAACACAGAGTTACCGTTACCATTTAGATTCAAACAAGATGAATAGTAAATCCACATGCAACGGAACACATGATAACATTTAAGCATCAATAGCACAAACATGCATAATGTATAAATTAAGCATAGAATGATATTTATCCTTTAGGTGGAGTAAATCCACCAACTACATGCATACCTTCCACAAACCTCCCATCCATATACCACACTACTCATCACGCTCAACAGTGGGTCACCCCCATGCTGGGATTAATGATCTGAAAATGAAAAGGCTTGTATCTTTGAAATATTTGCAAGTTTTAAATTAAGTGTGTTTAGGCAAAAGGATCAATTTGCAAACACATAAGTTAGAGAAACTTTCACATTCAAGATGCAGATAATAACTAGCAAATAATAGTGAACAATGAACACATAAAACATCAAATGATAAAGGAGTTCACCCCTCTCTTGGGCTACATCTCCTGGTCCAGCTTCCAATGGATCTTTTATATTATTTGCTCAAAGTGATAAAATCAGTGCTTTAAAATGCTCAAAATGACAAATAGATGGCTCCAATGGCTCCAGAACGTCCAAAAACCCCTAGTTGGGCTTTTTTGACACCTGGTTTGGCCAAAAAATGAAGAATATATGCTTCCTGGAAGTTTCCCCTTCAAGCTTGCTGTCTCTGGTTCGCCAAAAAATGCACCTTTGTGTGTCCAACCTGGCTTCTGGGTGTTTCCCCATGCCTAAACCTAGATCCCGCGTGCATTCTTGTGATTGGTGGCAAAATGACGCACCGTTAGTGGATTTTTAGCCCCCAAAGTCGGAGGTGTTGGGCGCATGGGGGCCATATGGCCATGCCCCAGCACAAAATGGGGCACTGTTAGCAACTTCATTTTTGGGCGTGACAAGTGGCAGCATGTGGGGTTATCTGTTTGATTTAAAAAATATACGTGAAAGTGCATACATAAGGTCCTATGGGTTGGTGTATACGATCGGGGGCTGGGGCTAAGCCCCAACCCAAACCCCTACTCCAAACATACATTATTACAAATTTAAATATTATGCAAAAGGTATAGTGTTAAGAAACACTTGCATGGCGCGCCGTTTGGGCGGCCCTTGACAAACCTTTGGATTGTGGTGGAGGTCTGGGGTTTGACCCCAACATAATCCACAATAATATTTTAATATGCCACAAAGAGGGTGCCATGTGGCAGCCCAAGTTTGGGCCACGTGGCACCTCATAATTTGGCAAGAAAAACCATGCCACGTGTCAACAGCTGATTCACCCACGTATATGCCATGTCATTTCCAAATCAACACCTGCCAAATCAGATGACACATCAATTTCCACGTCATCCATGCCACATCAGCGTATGACCCCTGTCACGTCATCTGTACGGACTGTACAGTCAACAAAATTTTGCCTGTTTGGCAAATCGAATAGAACGTGATATCTCCCTCATACAGTGTCCGTTTGAACCCATTCAAAGTGTGTTGGGTTCATGAGGATGAGGCCTACGTCCTTGTTTGTTTTGAAGTGATTCTGAGCACTTTGAAATTTGAGCAAAATTTGATCCCCTGGATCACTCCTCCCCATTGGGAATCTTTTGGACCTCCAAAAGACTACTTTCAATCTATCTGAAGATGAGGATACAGTTCCCTCACATTTCCAACCTCAATCCACTTGGCCTTGCTTGGATTTGTGTTTTTAAGACCAATTCGAAGATATTCCACATTTCCCCGTTTTGAAGTTCTCATCCTCCTATCAAGGATTGTGTCTTCATGTAGTTCTGTAAGATATTCTGGAGAGAAATCATCTATAGAAGGAATCTGAACATGCTCTCCTTGATCATCAATCAAAGGATGCTCATACAATTTCAAATTCTCAACATTGACAACTGCATACATTTTCATATAAGGAGGCAAATCCAAACGGAAGGCATTGTTACCAATCTTTTCAAGAATCTTTAAAGGTCCATATCTAATTGGTTTCAGTTTTTTACCTTCTCCTTTAAGCCACTCCTTGCTAATGTAAAGCCAAAATTCATCTCCAACTTGGAAACTGTGATCAACACGATGCTTATCATGTCTTGTCTTGTACTTGGCTTGACTCTTTTCCAACTGTTCTTGTACCATTTGATGTATCAACTGAATTTGTTCAATGAACTTTTCTTCCTTATCAATGTCATATTGACCATCAATAGAAATATCTTTCCCAAAGATAAATTCTAAAGGAGATTTGGGCAAATAGCCAAAACATGCCTCAAATGGCGATGTTTGAGTTTAAGAGTGCTTAGCCCAGTTGTAAGCATGCTGAATGTAGTGTAAATGCTCATCCCAAAGTTTAGGATGCTTGCTGCAATAACCACGAAGAAGATGCACCACTATTCTATTAACCACTTCTGTTTGACCATCGGGTTGTGGATGGAAAGCTATGCTCTTTTTCAGTTTGGTGTCCATGAGTGCCCATAAACTTGACCAAAAGTTCCTAATAAATCGAGAATCTCGATCAGAAATAATGGATTTAGGCAACCCAAAATGTACCCAAACATGATGAAAGAACATTTGTGCCGTTTGCTCAGCTGTAACCTGATTCTTACAAGGCATCAAAATACACATTTTTCTGAAACGGTCAACCACAACATAAAGATAATCATGATTTTTTTTTGACATAGGTAAACCTCCTACAAAATCCATGGAAATGCTTTCCCAAGGA
>ML841190.1:0-29153 GCA_009831015.1 Picea engelmannii | reverse complement strand
TAGTTGATAATTTGATATGATTGTGAAGATGTTGTTTTTGGCACTCCCTCTCTGTGTACCCTTGAGGTGCTTTTAATGCTTAGCTAGAATCTTGTAGAGGCCTAAGCCCTATACTTTATATGAGATCTATTTCAAAAATATATACTTGGAAATCCCAGCCAGGCAGAACATATACTAAAAAAGGATTGCTCAATGCAAGTGGTAGGTAGAACATCAGCCTTGGGAAACCACCATGAGGGCATGGCAGTTGTCAGTACCAGCCGAAGATACTCACTCAAGATTTTTAATACCATAGGAAACCTAGAAATAGTTCAGAGATTGTAGTTTCGCTAGTCATATACAGCTTTTATATGATTGCCTATGGATAAGAGACCTTCCTATCTATGCTTGTTGGACCACACATGTTCATTAGACCTTATAGCTTTATGGCAATCATTCTTCACTTCACAATCCGCTTAATATATTTCCAGCTTATTCACCCTCAGGTTATAGCAGCTTACTTATGCATCCTTCTCTATTTTGATTTTTGATGTTGTGGAGTAAGATCTAGAGTAGAGATGCCTTATTCACTCCCACACGTGCTTTCATTCTTCTCAATCATGATTTATTCAATAGTTCCATTAACCATTTTTAGTCATCTGTGAATATTAATATAGTTTAGTATTTTCTTTCTATAATATATATATATTATATTTGTATGTTTTTTTCAAATACATTTGATGCAACACCCAATTTGACAACTATCTGTCATGCTGTTATATTTATCTCCAGTTGATTGTCCTGATAATCTTTTACTTTCTAAATTTCAGAAGGGAAGACTCATATCACGAGAGGAACTTGCCAAAAAGCTAGCCAAAGAGAAAGCTGAAGTAGAACTTGAGGTCGGCATTTTGTTTTTTGTAGTTGACATGTGAACTCTATATGCTGCTTATTATAAAATATAGCAAGAAATATCTGCTTTCCATGTCCACGGAATGTAATACATGTGGGCCTGGAATATGTTTGCATTGATTGAATGAAGGTATACTTAGGGATCATGGTGCATGTGCTTTAATACTGGTGATTGATTTATAGAGTTTTTTCCCTTGAAGATAAAATATTATATAAGTAATATTTTTCATGTTTTATATATGGTCTACTGACAATTAGGTGTCATCAAATGTATAATGCAGTTTGATGATATAGATGATGCAATTGCTGGAGCCATCGACATTGGTGAAAAGGATGTAAGTTCTTGTATTTTCTCTCTTAATCATTTTAGAAATTTTACTTATTTGCAGCCCTTTTTAATTATTTTGATAGTGCCGTTAGTTCTTTCATAAATAGGGCTTATGGTTGGCCTTAGCAAATTATGGTAGGTGCCCATACAACACTAGGAAGACGTGCATGAAAACGTGTAATTTTGTGCTGAACAAGAGATTTTTGTGTATCAGGATGAAGACGATGATAAGCTTGAAGAGAATATTTAACTGACTGGAGTATGACACTCAGATCTGTTTCTTCATTGTCTCCTCTGGTGAGCTATACTTTTGTGGACATATCTTGTATGCTTAGTGGTGGTGGCTTCATTAATATAAGAGTCTAGATGCAAAATCCCATTGAAGTGTGCTAATTCATTATATATTCTAGTATATAGGGTGTAATTAGTGACACAAAACATAATCAATATAACATAAACAATATCCTTACATCTATAAGGTGAGTGCCTTCAGTGATAATTGTTAGGGGGTACTATTCTCCATCTTGAAACATATACAAACTATTGCAAATGCCCAAGCGTAAAATTACCTGATTATAACTATTTGACATGTGTCAATCAATGCCTTAATGAATTCCATATCAAAATTGAAGGACTTGGATTGGATTGGACTCAATGAGCCTTTGACTTAGAAGTTAACACAGAAAAATATGTAAAATATTCAAATTTTAACAAAAAAATTATAAATTCATGCAGAACAATGTTTATGGGTTCCAAAGCTTATAACCTTTCAAACCATTTTTATACCCAATAAAGATACACTTTTCATCATTTTTTATCTAGCTTACTCCTATTTTCCTTTGGAAGGTGAACATAGGCATCACATCTGCTTTCAGTTAAAATCCCCTATCGTAGTGGGATTTACTACATCAAATCAATCACTGTGAAGAAAGAAAATTCCTAAAGAAACATGTAGTAAATATTTTTCAACCAACTTAATTGAAATAACTTAATGGAATCCCATCTCTCTCAAGTTGCTGTCAATCCTTGAGTACCATGCCCGAGGTGCCTGCTTGAGCCCATACAAGGCTCGTCTCAACCTGCAAACATGCGTATCCCTGTCTCCAACCTCAAAACCTTCAAGCTGCTCAATATAGACTTCTTCATCAATAACTTTGTTGAGGAAGGAAGTTTTCATGTTCATTTGATGAACACACCAACCCATCTCTGTTGCAAGTGAAATAACTGCATGAATGGAGGAATATCTAGCCATAGGGGCGAAAGACTCCTCGTAATCGACTCCCTCTTTCTGTGCAAACCCCTTGGCTACGAAGCGCGCCTTATACTTCTCCACGCTTCCATCTGCTGCATGCTTGACTTTATAGATCCATCTCGATCCAACCCCCTGTTTTTCCTCTGGCCTGAGCACCACCTCCCATACAACGTTCTTCATGATAGAGGCACACTCCTCCATCATGGCCTCTTGCCACACTCCATGCTGTGCAACCTGCTTATAAGTGGAAGGCTCAACATTTATAAGCTCTGTCATGAGTGCCATGTACCCAAATCTCTGCGGTGGTTTATTCTGTCTAAAAGATCTCTCTGGAGGTGCTACCTGTCTAGAATCACTAACTGTAGACCTGTACTACTTAGGTTGTGGCCTAGGCTCAATCTCCCATGGAACAACCTCATGCTGCTCATTCTCCTCATCAGTCTCCTGACTGTCCTGTCCACTAGTCTCCCTCTTAACACTAGTACCTGTACTTGTACCCTGTGCCTATGACTCAGTACTCTGTACCTCAATATTCTGCCCCGACTCTTGTCCCTGCTGGTCCTCTACCTGCGCTGGCATATTTCTAGATCTCCTCAAGGCTTGCTCCTCCTTGAACTACACGTCCCTGCTTGCCACAATCCTCTTGCGCGTTGGCACAAAGATGCGATAGGCCTTAGAGACCTCACTGTAATACAGAGTATTCTATTTATTATTGAGTTATTATTCATTAGATCAATACCCTTTTGTGGATTGATCATGTCGGGCATTGTAATTGACCAAATCCCCTTTTGTATTGGTCAAACCCTAAATATATTATGCAAATTGAGAAGTCGGCCCCCAGGCTAATTAAAGTGGTTTTAACCACTGAGAAGATAAGTTGGCCCTGCCCAGTGAAGAGACTCCTTTCCAACTCTCGCCAGTTTGTATAAATAAAGGAAGCCAACGCGTCATTTGATCACTCACTCATTCGCTCACTTAGTGCACAAGTTTGGTCGCTGCAGTTGGGAGAAGGAAGAGAGAGGCGCATTGCTCAGTAGAGGATATTCTCTAGTGTTTGGTTTATTGTCTTGGCATTGTATTGGCTATCTATATTAAGGAAGTTTTTGCTGGGTTTTCTCCCACATGAGGGTGTCCGAGGATAAATGTTGTGTATCTTGTGATTGTGTTTCTCTCAATGATCCTATCTATGCTATGGTTATCTAGTAAATTGAAAAGAAACCTAATAATAGCTTAAACGTTAACATGGTATCAGAGCTAAGCTGAAGAGAGCATCTTTCATTGGATAAAGAAAAATGTCGTTGTTGCCATACAAGAAAATTAGGGCTTTTTATTGAAGAGGAATTTCAGCCTAAAAATCATCTAGAAAAGTGCACCCTAGTCTAGCGAACTCTTTGGCACCTTCAACGCACTTTTTCAGTGGATAGAACTTCGGGAAAGTGAAACCCTAGTTTTCACTGGTACCAAAAAACCAGAAGTACCAGAAAACCAGGAAACCAGAACCAGTACCAGAAGTACCAGTCCAGAATTTCGTTGGTCAAGTTTGAAGGGGCAAAATTTGGATTTTCTGAAATCTAACTGCACCAGGCTACTCGCCTCAGCCAAGCGCACCTCCTGGTAAGTTCAAAATTAAATTATGAGAATTTTCAATTTTTGGTCATTTTCCTAGCTCTAGGTAAAGATGTCTACAAACTAGAAGGTGTGGAAAACTTTCGTTCCTGGAAGTATAGGATTGCACTCATTCTTGAAGAGAATGACCTAGAAAGATTCATTAAAGAAGATGTACCAGAACCTGCCGATGCTGCAACTAAAGAAAAACACCAAAAGGACACAGTTAGGGCCAAGAGAATCATTGCAGATTCTATTAAAGATCACTTGATTCCTCAAGTGGCTTCAAAGAAGACTCCAAAAGAAATGTTTGATGCCCTAACTAGATTGTATGAAGGAAAGAACATCAATCGGAAGATGAATCTAAGAACTCAACTCAAAAGTACAAGGATGCAGAAAGGAGAAACAATTCAGGAATACTTATCTCGAATATCACAATTCAAAGAACAGCTAAAAGCAATTGGTGATACTCTAGATGAAGACAAACTTATAATGACAACCCTTAATGGTCTCACAAGACCTTGGGATGCATTCATCCAAACTATTTGTGCCAGAAAGGAGAAATTAAACTTTGATAGTCTTTGGGAAGAATGTGTTCAAGAAGAAGCAAGAGTAGCTAACTGAGAAACATTACTATCAAGAGATGAAGATCAAGCCCTAGCTACTCATACTAAAGGAGGAAAAAAGAGGTCTTACTTCCAAAAAGAAACTCATAAAGAATCTCACCCTCCAAGGAGATTCCATAAGTTTCAGAAAGATCAAAGAAGAGAAAAAAGTTTCTCATCCTACCAATGTTACCATTGTGACAAGATGGGACATATTGCTAAGAATTGTCTAGCCAAACGAGAAGAATACAAGAAGAGAAACAAGAGGCACCATGTCCATACAATTGAAGATGAAGAGCCACCCACAAAGATGATAAAAGAACAGATTGAAGACTATGTCTTAATCTCCGCCCTCTCAGGATCAGTATCACCTGATGAGGACACTTGGCTCATAGACAGTGGTGCTTCCAAGCACATGGTATGTCAAAGAGACATTCTTTCTTGCCTTACAGAAAAGAAGTTTCCCCAGAAAGTTACACTTGGAGATGATTATCAATACCTTATCAAAGGAGTAGGAGAATCAAATTACAAACTTGATTCAGGGACCCCAATGAAGATGAAGGATGTACTATATGTACTAGGTTTGACAAAGAACTTACTTTCTATTTTAGCTTTAGAGAAAAAAGGCTTCATAGTTGCTTTCATAGATGGAGAAGTTCTTATGTGGCCCAAAGGAAAAACCATGGAAGAAGCAATTGTTATTGGAAAAGAAGAAGGTGGCTTGTATAAGCTAAAGGGTCACTCATAAGCAACCTTGACCCATTCCATTGAGAATCCATGTGAACTTTGGCATAGAAGACTAGCTCACATCAACTACAAAGCATTACCATATGTAAGCAAGGCAGTCACAGGTTTACCAGAATAGAAGGTTGACCATGAAGGTGTGTGCAATGGATGTGCACAAGGAAAGAACATCAAGAATCCATTCCCGAAGAGAGACAGTAAAGAAGAAGGAGTCCTAGAGCTCATTCACTTAGATGTATGTGGCTCAATGCCATCAACCTCCATCAGTGGATATGTATACTATGTGTCTTTTATTGATGACTATTCTTGCAAAACCTGGGTTTACTTTTTGAAATCAAAAGATGAAGTATTCAATAAATTCAAGGAATTCAAAGCCTTGATAGAGAATCTCTCTGAAAGAAAGATCAAGATACTCGGGTCAGATAATGGAGGATAATACACCTCAAAAGAGTTTGCAAACTTTTGCAAAGATGCTGGGATCAAGAGGGAGCTCACCACTCCCTACAATCCTCAACAAAATGGTGTAGCAGAAAGAAAGAACAAAACTATCATGGAAACAGTAAAGACCATGATCCATGATCAAGATCTTCCAATGCAATTATGGGCAGAAGCAGCAAGAACAACAATGTATGTACAAAACAGATTGTCCCACAGTGCACTTGGGTACAAGACCCCTGAAGAGACGTTCTCCGAAAAGAAGCCAAAAGTAAGCCATCTCAAAATATTTGGCTATCCAATATTTGTACACATTTTGAAAGAGAAGAGAACCAAGTTGGACCCTTCAGGAAAGAAGGGAATATTTGTTGGACACTGTGAGGTCTCCAAGGCCTTCAGAGTTTATATACCAGGTTACCATCATATTGAGATTAACAGGGATGTAAGCTTTGATGAAGATGCAACACTCAAGAAATCAAGAAGATGCCAGCTTGAAGAAGTATATGAAAAAGAACCTGTGGCTCCTAGAGTTGTAGAACCAGTGAGGGAAGTCATAACTTCCCCTGATGAGGAGATTCTAGAAGATCATGACATAATAGAATCCCAAGAACCTCTCCAGATGACAATCTCCCACAAGAGAAAGCCAACCTGGGCAAGGGAACTTATACAAGATGGAGAGAAGTATGGTGCCCCTGAAGGAACCATGAGACAAGTCAAGAAACCCAAGCCATTCTTTAGTTATATGGCTTTGATGTGTGATCTCTTAGAGAAGGAGCCTACTTTCTTTGAAGAAGCTATTCAGAAGAAAGAATGGGCAGATGCCATGATAAAAGAATACCAATCCATTATAAAGAATGATGTATGGGAAATAGTTCCTAGACCAAAAAGCAAGGATGTGGTATCTTCCAAATGGATTTTCAAAATAAAATATGCTGCTAATGGAAGTATTGAGAAATATGAAGCAAGGTTTGTTGCTCGTGGATTTTCTCAGAAGGAAGGCATTGACTATGAAGAGACATTTGCTCCTGTAGCAAGATACACTTCAATCAGAACCATCATAGCTCTTGCAGCTAAGATGAAGTGGAAGTTACACCATATGGACGTGAAAACAACTTTCTTGAATGGTGTCATTGAAGAAGAAGTGTATATAGAACAACCTCAAGGGTTTGAAGTTGAAGATACGAAGACTCATGTCTGCAAGTCGAAGAAGGCTCTGTACGGATTGAAGCAAGCTTCTAGAGCTTGGTATGGAAGGATTGACAGTTTCCTGACGAGCTTGGGCTTTACCAAGAGTAAAGCTGATTCTAATATTTACTTCAAGGTTATGAATGATGAGCCTGTTATATTGCTGTTGTATGTGGATGACTTATTCTTAACTGGAGAAGAAAAGCTCATCACTGATTGTAAGAAGAAGCTCGCTGCAGAATTTGAGATAAAAGACCTTGGCCCAATGCACTATTTCTTAGGTCTCGAGGTCTGGCAGAGCCCAGAGAAGATCTTCCTTAACCAAGGGAAGTATGCAGTTGAAATACTGAAGAGATTTGATATGTTGGAGTGCAAATCCATGAATACACCCATGGAAACAAAGTTGAAGTTCTTGGTTGAGACTTCGTCAGAATTGATTGATGCTACGCTGTACAGACAAATCATTGGATTGTTGATGTATCTGATGAACACCAGGCCAGATATATGTTTTGCTGTGAACACCTTGAGTCAATTTCTGGTAGAGCCCAGACGTGTTCACCTGGTTGCTGCAAAACATGTGATGAGGTACCTTAAGGGTACATTAGATTGTGGTCTCAGCGATAAGGGAGATCATCACTTCAGACTGAGTGGTTATACCGATTCGGATTGGGATGGATGTGTCTCTGACAGAAAGAGCACTTCAGGATGTTGTTTCAGCTTGGGGTCAGCCATGATCTCATGGCAGAGTAGGAAGCAATCACGCATTGCTCTCAGCACGACAGAAGCAGAATACATTGGTACATGTTCCGCCAGTTGTGAAGCGATATGGCTTCGAAAGTTGTTGACATGTCTATTCGATTTGAAGATGGAAGTGTTAGAATATAATGGATGTGCTCGTTTTACCATTGACAATATCACTATTGTCACCCAACCATAGGCCTGAGCCACCCTCCGAGCACCTTAACCCTGACAGAGAATCACTCCGGAAGCAAACCGTAGGCTAGATAGCCAAACAAAGGGTAGCACACCTTTCCCCAAGGATAGCGCACCAACAAGAGCTGATCAGATAGTCCAAACCCTAACTAAGAGATAGTCCAAGCCAAAGCGTAACTGCTAGCTGCAACAACTACAACAACAACTCTCCTTCAAATCTGCACACAAACTGGGCAACTGTAGTGCGCACAAGTGCTGCTCTGCAATTTTGAGAAGTGTGTCAAATGAGAGACTGGCGCCCTGTATTTATACTAGTTCTGGCTAACTGCCTGGGCCGACTTCTCATTTTGGGTATCTGTCTATTCAGTATATATTATTTCTTCTGGACGACTTCTTCTCTTGGAGGCTAATAACCTAATATAAATTATCTTCTTGAGCCGACAAGTCTTCTAGGGTTATTAACCAACTCATTAGGGTTTCTTCTTGCTTCCCAGAGTATTCTATTCTCGTCAGTTTTACACATGGAGGTAGATACCTCCCACAACTACCATAATATCAACACTCCCTCCTAGCTAGGGAGGTATTACAGGTAATGGTCTTGAGCACAAACATACCATTCACCCGGTAACATCAACATAGACTATCTCATGACTAGATCATGAGCACCATCATCACCATCAGTGTCATCAGCCGTATCATCTCTCGAAACCATACTCCATCTGGATAATTAGACATGATGCTGGATAAGTCACTCACACCACAGAGTGATACAAGAGCCATTCTTCTAATCTGGACATGTGTCCTAGAAGAGTAAATGTTCTGAACCATTTTCTGTCTGGGAAATCTCTGTTCTTTGATCATCCATCTAGTTGATAATCATTTCCAATACTGCTGATAGTTTTCAAGGCAATCGGAATAAAAATAGAATACAACTGTGTCTATCCATAGTAGTACATAACTACAATCCAGTGGTACATTACCACACCAAGTAATACACAAATACTAGATCAAACAGTGGAACACATCCACCACAGTAGTATACATCTACTGTCGTACAACAATCATCTGATATCAACCTGCACAGAAACAATGTTATGATATAAACTAAATCATCTGGGCCATTCTTCCACTCACATTTGTGAGATCTCAGAAGAGCATCTACCCTCAAAAGTAAGACATCAATGATGAGCTATCTGGACTATTCTTCTCAAGCAAGGAAGAATGATTGTTCTGATTTATGAGCCTGGACCATTCCTCACCCCGGGCCATTCCTCCGACACTAAACAAAGTGTAACCCGAAGAGAATGAATCTGCCCTAAGGAATGCCTGCCCCTGATTGCTGAGCCCGGACCATTCCCCACCTTGGGCCATTCTTCCGGCACTAAACAAAGTACAACCTAGAGAGAATGAATACACCCCGAGGAATGACTGTCCGGACCATTTCCCCTGTTAACCACAAGAGGAAAAGATTGTCCTGTACCAACCTCCAAAACAGACCATTCCTCATGTTAACCATAATGAGAAATCGCTGTCCAGCGACGCGGGCCAGTCTTCTTCAGTAACCCTTAAGAAGAGAGATTGCCCTAGACCACTCCCCATGTTAACCACAATGGGAAGTCGCTGTCTATGGTACATCAACAATCTGGACCATTTTCCGAACTGGAAAATGTCTGTCCGTCAGAAATCTCATTCCACTTTCCGAACTGGAAATAATTTGCTCATCCTGGACCATTTTTCGAACTGAAAAATGACTGTCCATCAATCAATAGTACATCAATGCTCCCTCCCAACCTGGGAGTCATCTCTTCCTTTTTTAATAAGGAAGTCGTCTCCACGAGCTCCAGCTTGAGTACGCAAACTTTCATCTTGAACAAAAGCTCTATCAAAATGTCTGCTTATCTACTCATTTGTGGAGATATGTATTGGAGAACCACTTTCTTCTTTCTGGACTTTATCAGGGATAATGTAATGCTTGATTTCAAATGTACTTCGGTCTGGAACACTAGTCTTCTTTGAAGGCTTCATGTAGCTCTGATCAATAAAGTATATCATTGTTGAAAAATTGGAACATATTCATATGGCACTTCTTTTGTCATCATGAGATCTGATCTTTTGAGTAATCATCTTGATACAATATCTTTGTTACATAAAATCTTCACTACGCTTCTGCTGTGCACTGGAGGTTCTCCACCAAGTTATCTTTTTCCATCGCATACAAGGGTCTCTTTCTGGTATGCCTCAAAGTCTTGAGATTGCTCTTCATACACTCTTTGTTCAGTTACTCTGGAGAACAGTCTTTGCATTTATTTGATGTAGAACTCCAACTCATGGATGTTGTAGATGATATAATGACTCATGTAGAGATATGTCTGGTTTACTGGAACAAGTAATCGTCATAGTCTTCTCCCTCCATTTGGGAGAACCTTTAGTTTTGGATCTTGCAATGCTTGCATATATACACTGTTCTTCATCATAACTTTCGGTTCCTCTACTTGATTGCTTTTAGTGAGTTCATATCAGGCTGATAATCTTGTGATTCTTAATGACTGGTTGTTTTGGCTTCTCTTTCTTTCTTGGAATCTTCATGTTTTTCCTAATGCTTTTCTTTAGCTCTTAGGTCCATGGAGTTTCTTATAGATTCCATGCCCTTAAAGATTCCACTTCTTCCTTTCATCATGGATGTGGATGGACAACCAGGGATACTTTAAGGATTCTCTTTGAAGAGGATTTCTTCTGAGGTTGAACTGAACATGTATTGTCTTTCATGGCTGCTACCATGGATGTATACTTCATCATCTTCAATGGATCATAGGATTAGCTCCCTCTTAATCCTTGCTTCATGTATGTGTGCATATAATTGGCTCCCTCCGTCTAACAGAGTCCGCGCTTCCTTATGCATTGTCTTCTGCAATATATAATCGGCTCCCTCCGTCTAACAGAGTCCACACATCCGTCTAATTGTCTTCTGCAAAACGTCATAAGTCTTTCTCCAATTTTCTCTTGATTGCTGACTTCTTTATGTCTTTGCTTCTTCTAAGTCTCTTCATGATTGATTCTGATTTCGGCTTATCTTGTAATAGCTTCCACATGATTTGTTTGATGTATTTCATCCTTTCATGTGTATTATCTATCTTGTATAATGATAGCAATCTTTATCTTGTTGTTCTTTCATAAGTATAGTTCTTCTTGGAACATATTATCTTCTAAGAGATAGATATACAAGATATGCAAACAAGATATGTACAAGAACTAAGAAGAGTATTGTTACCTTTAGACGAAGAAATCTCTTTCATCTTGCTTAGTCTTCTTTGTAGGTTCCTTTTCTTCGACAACTAATGCTTCGTGTTTGTCCTTCCTTTTCTTTAGCTCGAGACAATGATTCTTGAAGCATTGTATTTCTGAGATGTCTTTCTCTTGATTTGTCTTCCTCCTTGAACCAAATTTCCTTTTGTTCCTGAAATTCTTGAATCTTGCTGTGAAGGCTTGATCATCGTACTTCTTTTGGGGTTTCTCTTTTGCAATGATCCTTGATTCTTCTTGAGCACAGCAAGTCCAAAGTTCTTCAAATGTCGGATACTCCTTCCTTGTGTTCATGCTTGCGGCAAATGCATCCCACGTCTTGGGAAGACCATTGAGTACTGTGTTTACCAATTCCTTCTCTGAAATGATCTCTTCAATAGCTTGTAGTTGATCTCTTAACTGGGAGATCTTTACAAAGTATGATGTTATGCTATCATCATCATTCATCTTCATGTCACGGAGCTCATTCTTCAGACTCATTCTTACTGAGAAGAGGTTTGTTAGGGCATCGTACATCTTCTTCGATGAGTGAAGATGGGAGATGTAGGGTATCAAGTGGTCTTTTATAGATTCCACTATGATACTCATAGCATTGATGTCACCGTCTTTGAACTTCTCCATAACTGCAACGTTCTGCGATTCCTTCTCTTTTCCTTCTTCAAACTCTGGTTTCACGATCTTTCGTTTCACTATATCCAACACTTTATTCTTGGCAAGGATGAGGTCAATCCTTCTCTTCCACGCTCTGAAGTTAGAAGGTCCATCTAACTTAGTTTCTGACTTCATAGAGTAAGTCATGGCTGCTTTGACTTGGTCAACCCTAGATCTGACCAACAACTCAAACTTGACGTCTTGGCTTGCTGAGAGTACCAGGAGATGCGCTAGGCTAAGGCACATTGATCTATTCGGAGATTAGGTCAATCCCTTCACTTAAGGTGCCTCAATGAGAAGATTAGGTTTTCTACAACTGCACTTGCTAGTAATCCTAGCGGCAGTGTCTTGGATGCTGCTTCTACTAGTAACCTTAGCGACAGTTCCTCAGCGAGCTCAATATCCTAATGGCTATGCTTCCTTCCAGCGGTTAGACTGAATGAAGGAGGTGTGGGCTCATAACCTGTTAGAATCTAATGGATGTGCTCATTTTACCATTGACAATATCACTATTGTCACCCAACCATAGGCTGAAGCCACCCTCTGAGCACCTTAACCTTGATAGAGAATCACTCCGGAAGCAAACCCTAGGCTAGATAGCCAAACAAAGGGTAGCACACCTTTCCCCAAGGATAACGCACCAACAAGAGCTGATCAGATAGTCCAAACCCTAACCAAGAGATAGTCCAAGCCAAAGCGTAACTACTAGTTGCAACAGCTGCAACAACAACTCTCCTCCAAACCTTTGCACAAACTGGGCAACTGCAGTGCACACAAGTGCTGGTCTGCAATTCTGAGAAGTGTGTCAAATGAGAGACTGGTGCCCTGTATTTATACTAGTTTTGGCTAACTGCCTGGGCCGACTTCTCATTCTAGGTATTTGTCTGTTTAGTATATATTATTTCTTCTGGCCGACTTCTTCTCTTGGAGGCTAATAACCTAATATAAATGATCTTCTTGAGCCGACAAGTCTTCTAGGGTTATTAGCCAACTCATTAGCATTTCTTCTTGCTCCCCAGAGTATTCTATTCTCGTCGGGTTTACACGTGGAGGTAGATACCTCCCGCAGCTACCATAATATCAACAGGAAGCAACTGTGATCCTATGTGATAATCAGAGTTGCATAAAGATGACAGAGAACCCTGTGTTCCATGACAAGTCAAAACTCATAGAGATCCGATATCATTACATCCGTGATATGGTGCAGAGAGGAGCCATAAAGCTCCAGTATATTAGCACGGATGAGTAGGTTGCTGATGTGTTGACCAAGCCTCTATCTCGTGTAAAGTTTGAGCACTTTCGAGATAAGCTTGGTGTAGTCCGAAAGGACCTCCCTCGAAAGGGGGAGTAGTGTTGTGATGCCAGCCTTGTGCTGAAGATTTCCAGCGTCGTGCTGATGTTGTTGTGATGCCAGCCTTGTGCTGAAAATTTCTAGCTTCGTGCTGATGTTGTTGAGATGCCAACTTTGTTAAGGTTTAAGCTATTATTAGGTTTGTTTTCAATTTACTAGATAACCATAGCATAGATAGGATCACTGAGAGAAACACAATCACAAGATACACAACATTTATCCTAGGAAACCCTCATGGGGGAGAAAACCTAGCAAAAACTTCCTTAATATAGATAGCCAATACAATGCCAAGACAATAAACCAAACACTAGAGAATATCCTCTACTGACCAATACGCCTCTCTCTTCCTTCTTCTCCCAACTGTAGCTACCAGACTTGCGCACTGAATGAGCGAATGAGTGAGTGATCAAATGAGGCGTTGGCTTCCTTTATTTATACAAACTAGCAGGTGCTGGAAAGGTGTCTGTTCACTGAGCAGGGCCGACTTGTCGTCTTTAGTGGTTAAAACCACTTTAATTAGCGTGGGGGACGACTTCTCAATTTGCATAATATATTTAGGGTTTGACCAATCCACAAAAGGGGATTTGGTCAAATACAATGCCCGACATGATCAATCCACAAAAGGGGATTGATCTAATGAATAATAACTCAATAATAAATATAATACTCTTTGCGGTTACAATATTTTAACACTCCCCCTTAACAAGAAGGGTATTCTACAACATCATCAGGAGAGAGAGAGAGGGCAACAACAATAACAACATCTGGAACACTGACTGACATATCTATAAATCATCGGAAGTTTTTCTCATCATCAATATCATCATCCACAACAAGGAGCTAGAATGGCATCATCATCATTTGCATCAACATGGATTAGTATAACACTAATACATCATCATCAATAACAACACAAGGCTGATACACCATCAACAACAACAATATCACAACACAAAGGCTGGAGCATCATCAACAACAACAACATCGCAACACGAAGGCTGGAGCATCATCATCAACAACAACATCATAGCACGAAAGCTGGAGCATCATCAACAACAACAACATCACAACACGAACGCTGGAGCATCATCAACATAAACACTAGGCTGGAAATCTTCAGCACGAAGTTGACATCTCAACAACATCAGCACGAAGTTGGAAGTCTTCAGCACGAAGCTGGCATCTCAACAACATCAACACGAAGATGGAAATCTTCAGCGCAAGGCTGGCATCACAACAACATCAGCACGACGCTGGAAATCTTTAGCACAAGGTTGGCATCACAACAACATCGACACAAAGTTGGAAATCTTCAGCATAAGGCTGGCATCACAACAACATCAACACGAAGCTGGAAATCTTCAGCACTAGGCTGGCATCAACACTACTCCCCATTTCGAGGGAGGTCCTTTTGGACTACACCAAACTTATCTCGAAAGTGCTCAAACTTTACATGAGATAGAGGCTTGGTCAACTCATCAGCAACATGTTCATCTGTGCTAACATACTGGAGCTTTATGGCTCCTCTCTGCACCATATCACAGATGTAATGATATCAGATCTCTATGTGTTTTGACTTGTCATGGAACATAGGGTTCTCTATCATCTTTATGCAGCTCTGGTTATCACATAGGATCACGGTTGCTTCCATCTCCAGATCGAATAGACTTGTCAACAACTTCCGAAGCCATATGGCTTCACAACTGGCGGAACATGCAACAATGTATTCTGCTTCTGCCGTGCTGAGAGCAATGCTTGATTGCTTCCTACTCTACCATGAGATCATGGTTGACCCTAGACTGAAACAACATCCTGAAGTGCTCTTTCTGTCAGAGACACTTCCAGCCCAATCTGAATCGGTATAACCACTCAGTCTAAAGTCAAGATCTCCATTATAGCTGGGACCGCAATCTAATGTATCCTTAAGGTACTTCATCACATGTTTTGCAGCAACCAGGTGAACACGTCTGGGCTCTACCAGAAATTAACTCAAGGTGTTCACAGCGAAACATATATCTGGCCTGGTGTTCGTCAGATACATCAACGATCCAATGATCTGTCTGTGCAACGTAGCATCAATCAATTCTAACGAAGTGTCAACCAGGAACTTCAACTTTGTTTCCATGGGTGTATTCATGGATTTGCACTCCAATATATCAAATCTCTTCAGTATTTCAACTGCATACTTCCCTTGGTTAAGGAAGATCTTCTCTGGGCTCTGCCAGACCTCAAGACCTAAGAAATAGTGCATTAGGCTAAGGTTTTTCATCTCAAATTTTGCAGCGAGCTTCTACTTACAATTAGTGATGAACTTTTCTTCTCAAATTAAGAATAAGTCATCCACATACAACAACAATATATCAGGCTCATCATTCATAACCTTGAAGTAAAGGTTAGAATCAACTTTACTCTTGGTAAAGCCCAAGCTCGTAAGGAAACTATCAATCCTTCCATACCAAGCTCTAGGAGCTTGCTTCAATCCATACAGAGCCTTCTTCAACTTGTAGACACAAGTCTTTCTGTCTTCAACTTCAAACCCTTGAGGTTGTTCTATATACACTTCTTCTTCAATGACACCATTCAAGAAAGTTGTTTTCACGTCCATCTGGTGTAACTTCCACTTCATCTTAGCTGCAAGAGCTATGATGGTTCTGATTGAAGTGTATCTGGCTACAGGAGAAAATGTCTCTTCATAGTCAATGCCTTCCTTTTGAGAAAAACCACGAGCAACAAACCTTGCTTTATATTTCTCAATACTTCTGTTGTTCCAGAGTCTGTACTTAAGGCTTGGAAGTACAGTGTCTAGGCATCCGAAAGTGAGTAAGGGGTAAAGAAGGAAGAAATGTCAACCTTCGGCAAGGGAAGCTAGGGATGATTTATGGGTTGGTGTTGTCTAGCTTCCAATTGTTCCTGGATGTTTATATCCCGTTCAATTGCTGCCCATGAGCATTCGAGTTCAACCCGGGTAGTGGCTGTTCTAAGAATAGTATCAAAAAGATTTAAGGCAATATGTGTTTGGTCTGATAGTCCGGGTTCAATATTAGGTTGTTTTGTTACAGGGACAGTCATAGAGGAACAAAAAGATAAGAAAAACTCGAGGAAATTTAGGTGCTGTCTCAATTTCGTTCGTATAAAAGAGAGTTTATAGTTCCAGGAGTGAAAATAGGGTGCAAACCAAAGGCCCTTTTCCGTAACTGAGTTAGATTTGTGGGAGAAAACATTAAGCTGTCTATTGTGTAAGGCTCCTATCAATGGATAATCTCACTTATAAACAGAAGAAGAAAAAGGTAAAGAAATAGCTCGATTAAGCATAATATATATATAGAATTCTAAAGTGTTGACTGGTCTTATACCTGCTGATAGCTGGTACAGAGGAAAAACAATAAACAATATAGAAAATCAGAATTCATTCACTATAGTAGAGGTTGTACAAAATTATAGCGAATCATTCATCAGATACAAATATGAAATGAAATGAAATATGAGATACAAGGAAACAAACTCATAACACAGTCGTGACGGAATTGAGAATCTTCGGATTTGCTTTATATTAACTCTCAAAATAGAAAACCTCTATTACAATCGACACAAAAAGGTCCAGCCCCTTTTCTTTCTTTCTATGGTATATTTATACAGTTTTACATAAGATGGAATTTCAATCGTTACAAGATTTTCAGTTACGATAAGAAGAAGAGCAATCGTTCCATTTCTTCATCTCTGTCTTTATTTGGTACCAGAAGCTTGTCCTCTCGCATGCTCGGTACAAGTGACACATCTTTCCACCAGCCGAGATATCAACCTTGACGGTTCCGCTTGACAGTTAGCATCAAAAGAGTAACAATCTCGGGCTAATTGCAGTAACCTTTCTTCCATCTGTCGGTCTAGGATGTCAATAACGCATAATTGCACACTCGGTTTAATCATACATTTATCTATTTGAACTATGTCTGCCATAGTTACTTGTGAGATTTCGGTCGAATCTCTTTCTTCTTTTTCGTTTATATCAAGAGAGATTTTCGCTATATTCATTTGACTCAATGTCTCAGCATTGCCTTCGCTATCAATACCTAACAGATTACCATCTATAGAACCAAAAGCCTCTTCAAAGGATTTCATTATCCTCTTGGCTTGCAGTTTACCTTCTGATATACTGTGCTCCCATTCTTTCAATAAAATATTTCCTCTGGTCTGCTCCAAAATGGAAAACCTGGGAGTACTTCCCGATTCCCTGTTGTTTGTAGCTATTACAGCCTTTTGAAATGCGACCTGAGCTGCTCCAGCTTCTCTTTCTCTGACAGATAAATTTTCCAATACTTGATCAACGAGTAAGAAGTTGTCCCGAATTACCTCTACCTTGGCGAGTAAACTTTGCTGGGCTGCAGAAACTCTGCTCCAAATCTCCATCGCCTGGGACTGGAACATCCCGATATTTATAACTTTACTTTTGGCGATTTCCACTCTAGCTTGTAGCTGTTCAATCAAGTCTTTTTGCTGGCCCGCTTGTATCTGATCGTTCTGAACCACTAGCTCTGCTTGTTCGAGCTTAGTTTTGAGCAACTCTATCTCCTTTTTATTGACTAGCCTTGCTTGTTCTATTCTTGCGCTCGCCTGGTCCTTGGAAGCCTCCTCTGCTGTGGCTAGTCTAGCTTCTAAGGTTTTGATGAGGCAATTTTTTCGCTTCAGCTGATTTTTCAAAACCCCGACTGAAAATTGGTTTGCTGTAGCATATGCCCCTAAGGTCCCGGCTATTTCTGTAGCAAACTCGTCTTGCTTCTTGTCTTTCCCATCGGTCAACACTTTGTACTTCTTGGCTGTTGATCCCCCTTCCTGATAAAATTCTCTTTTTACCACAACCTTTCTCTTCTTATCGAAAAAGAACTCATTTAGAGGGAGCTCTTCCATCCTTATAGGTCTCAACTCTTCATTTAAAATCCACCCTGTGTCTATGTTTCCCTAAGTTGACTGCAAGGGAGTAATGGAGGTGATGGGATCTCCGATTTGCTTAGCTGACTGTCCTGGAGTAGTAACTGGAGTCTGCTTTTTCGGCGGCTCGGGAGTCTTTATCTCTGTTTTCAGACTCCTAGTTTGCTCCTCCTCGTCCTGGTGTTTTTCTTGGCTGGGTGTCGCATCTTTGGAACCTCCGGCTTCTTTTTGTTTCACCTTTGCTATACTTAGATTCTCACCCCGCAATACTGCGGGAAGGCAACTGCGTCGATGTTCTTGGAATTTTAGAACATCGGCCCTCTCTTTGGGTGCCAGGGCTTGTATCCGAGCCAAAATCTCGACATAAGATCTTGCGCCTTGAAAAAAATCATCCGCGGGCAAATTCTCTTGTTCGAACCTTTTGAGTCCGCAACTGGTCAAGTGATTACTTACGACCCTTTGCGGATCGTGCTTCTTGAATTCGATATGAACCAATTTTAGGTCTTTCAGGGCTGCTGCCTCAGCTTTAGCATGCCCGAAATCTAACAAAGAATATGAATTTAAATGAACAGGAAAATGTGGCCATACCTTCTTTGAATATCCCTTAAGCTCCTTGCTTATGCCACCGATTACGGTTTGCCTAGCAACCTCACGACAAGCCAGCTTGTTGGGTATGAATAATGGTAATGCATGCGGGGGAACAGAAGCCCCGAAAACCCTGAGAGATGAGAATTCTGCTTCTACATACCAGTCAGCTATATTGCTCAGATTCGTTGCTATACTGTCCGAGATCCTGGGTGGCGGGTGGCCGAAAATAGTGACATGCAGCGGTACCATTACCCAGTTAAAGATTTCATACACGAAATCTGCCGCTTTGTTTTCCCACAATTTTGAATGGTAGACATGGATGGGCTCGGCCTCTGATGGAGTCCAACTCTAGCTCATTAAGGGAAAGGGCGTTAGAAAACACACGACGTCCATAATGTACGCGAACATAAAGAATGAAGCAATCTTTCTGCTCTCCCTCTGCGCCCGATACTCTGTAACTCGACTGGTCAAGCTATCATACAACATTTTAGCCCAGTTGAAGGAATAGCCTTCAACAATTGAATGTATTAGAGGCACCCACTGAAGAAAAAAATGTGTGGTGTCCTCTCTCCCGTATAGTTTGCAGGTCATCATAGCTACATATTTGAACTGCGGTTCCAAGGAAGCTATTGAATATATACCATTACTGTCTGCCCTGAACTTCGCAGGGTGTGAAACCCAATCTTTGATTAAATTTGACATAGTCTTGTCATATTGCACACATTCCTTCTGTTTGAAGTTCTCCAAGAATTCAACATCGTATGTAAGGTCCGACACGGTAGGCAACTTGTACATAGCCTGCA
Source organism: Picea engelmannii (assembly GCA_009831015.1). Classification (NCBI taxonomy): domain Eukaryota; kingdom Viridiplantae; phylum Streptophyta; class Pinopsida; order Pinales; family Pinaceae; genus Picea; species Picea engelmannii. The sequence goes on along the minus strand of ML841190.1, from coordinate 9,559 downwards.
ATTGTTCGGGTCTGAAAGTCCCAATAGTGACTTTCTGTTCATTGATGATGGTTCTGGTTGGTATGTCCACATGGTCTAATGCCCACCGGACCATATCATAGTAAGGGAGCAGTTGTGGCCTGCCGCTACTTTATGCATTCCAGATTGGACGACGATCTTATATTTGGTGGCCAGGTCGTCTTTTTCATTGTCACTGGAATCATCAGAATAATCTACCAATTCGGACTGTAGAACATCAGAAACAAACGACCAGGTTTTGACCGAGTCGACACTTCGAGGTGAAGTATCAGCGACGTTGTCTGAACCTTGTCCCAAAATCTCAATGTTGGCTTTAGACGCTTTTCACGGGGCCATGGCGGGGGATCCTGCTTTAGCTCTTCTACGATAAAAATATGTATACATACATAAATTAGTTCGCTGAGAAAAGTTTGCTCTGTGTAATATAGAAATGAATTTGCGATAACAAATAACAACTCTATATATTCAACTATTTAAAACTCGGTACTTTTCAGGAACAGAACGGTCAAATCATGCTTAAATATAAATTTAGCAATAAAAACCCAATCTTTACTTGTCGATTCGCCTTGTTTCTAATTAATGCCATAAATTTTGGCAGTTCGAAATGTCAGTTGGCGTAAGGAAAAATTAAGACTTCCTCGTAGACTATGCATGCATCAAATCACGAGAAATGCTGGCATAGCTCAATTAATCAGGTTTTATCAACGTTAATTAATCTTTCGGTACTTGCTACATCGGGAGTTTTCGCTTTAACCTTTTGAACCTCTAAGACCCGAGATTGCGATGATTATTTTTGGTTAAAAATGTAATTATGATAAGGCGCTTAATTAATTACGTGATTATTTATATCGCAACTTCGCGACTCAGAGCTTCAAAGGTATAGCTTCCGGGAAGTTCGTATGCCGAGTTGTGAAATCACGAGATTGCGATGGTATGATTTAATTAAAATGGGGGATAAAACCGGATTAAGTGTTAAATTAATTACGTTTCTATCTTTATCGTGACTTCGCGACTCGGGGCTTTGACAGTGTAGCTTTTAAAGTTAAATACGTCGAGTTGCGAATTCCCGACAGAGCTTAATCGCAGCTAAGTTTTTTACCTTTATCATTAACGCGGGTTACTAAAACAACAATCTCGTGGTTTCGGCTATCGGGGTTACGACAGTAAGACTTTTGGAGTTAATAAACGTCGAGAAGCGAAACCTCGATGATGCTTAACCATAGTTTAGAAAAGTTTTACTATTGCTACTGACCTGGGTAAAACTTTAAAGTGATTTCGCCGTTTCGCTCTTCGAGACTTGTGAACTATGTGATTTATAACATCTGACATACGAAATCCCGAGGTAAAAAAGGGGAAAATCATTTGAATGAAAAGTAGAACTCTCCTTGAGGGTATGACAACCGCCGCCGCTTGCGTGATGAGACTTCAAAGATTTTGGAACAAATGAAGGAAAATACGAAAACCATCTTTCGATTTCGAGCATTAAGATATGAAATTCAAAACGGGCTAAAAAACAAAGGCGGCTCCAACAACTTCCATCATCAACATGTTTTATTTTGAAAAGCCATTTGGAAGATACCACATCCTTGCTCTTTGGTTTGGGAACTATTTCCTATACATCATTCTTTATAATGGATTGGTATTCTTCTGTCATGGCATCTGCCCATTCTTTCTTCTTAATAGCTTCTTCAAAGAAAGTAGGCTCATTCTCTAAGAGATCACACATCAAAGCCATATAATTGGAGAATGGCTTGCGTTTCTTGACTTGTCTCATGGTTCCTTCGGGGGCACCATACTTCTCTCCATCTTGAATAAGTTCCCTTGCCCAGGCTGGCTTTCTCTTGTGGGAGATCGTCGTCTGGGGAGGTTCTTGAGATTCTATTATGTCATGATCTTCTAGAATCTCCTCATCAAAGGAAGTTATGACTTCCCTCACTGGTTCTGCAACTCTGGGAGCCACAATTTCTTCTTCATATACTTCTTCAAGCTGGCATCTTCTTGATTTCTTGAGTGTTGCATCTTCATCAAAGGTTACATCCCTGATGATCTCAATATGATGGTAAACTGGTATATAAACTCTGAAGGCCTTGGAGACCTCGCAGTATCCAACAAATATTCCCTTCCTTCCTGAACAATCCATCTTAGTTCTCTTCTGTTTTAGAATGTGTACAAATACTGGACAACCAAATATTTTGAGATGGCTTACTTCTGGCTTCTTTCCGGAGAACATCTCTTCAGGGGTCTTGAACCCAAGTGCACTATGGGACAATCTGTTTTGCACATATACTGTTGTTCTTGCTGATTCTTCCCATAAGTCCATTGGAAGATCTTGATCATGGATCATGGTTTTCACTGTGTTGGCGTTGGAAGTCACTCCTGGATTGCAGCAGGAGCAGAGCCCGACGCCCATCAGTTAATGTCACGATTTGTTTATAGAGGTTGATCAAGTGGAAGAAAACTCGGAACAATATCGTTCTAACTCCGAAACTAGGCTGGACAAGCATAGGTAGGTGAGGTCTTAGTTAAACTTCAGACAATGAATTGTAGTAAGGATGAATAGGAGGAAGACTTCTGTGAGGAAAAACTGAGGGCTGCTGTAGGCATCAAGCTTTTGACAACCTGTAGAAGAAAAAACTTGAATGTGAGAACTTCTTACGCTCAAATGTAGGCAACACTGGAGAATATAACAGTGTTACAATAAATCCTTTATCTTAACACAGTCACAATAATCCACGCGAATCGGTCGATCATGAACTCTCTCAGTATGAGATGAAACTAGATGGGATAAGAAAGCTGTTTGTTATAAAACAAGAAATCTCACATACAGATACATAACCAGAGAACTAGAGCGTCTATTAAAACGTTATAATCGGGAGCTTTGCTCTACCATTGATGCTTACAAAAATAGAAAAACTGAGTATATATACTCAGGAAAATTTGCCCAACAGAGGCGTGCTTGAACCTCCAAGGCGTGGCGTCTCTTTAGTCAAACCTGGATGGAAAATCTTCGTCAGACGCCACCTTAACTCAGCATGGCTCTTTGCAGGGGGGACCTGCACACAAGGGTACCACGGGCTGATTGCTCTAGGCCTCCCATACCTTCCGTTTATGGCTCGAGCTGAGGTTTCACCTACCGGCTCGATTTTCATTAATTGCTTCCCTAAGGAGTGGCCGAGACGATATGCTCAGGAGAAGACCACGTGCTTGCTCTCTAAGGCTTGAAGGCTATCCTCCCTTTCTTTTGGCACCGCCATCAATGTAACCTAGGGCCATGACCTGGCGCCTCTCTTCAAGGGTGCTTCGACATTTCTTCTTTCGGGGATTTCTACTTCCCCTGCCTTCAATTTCCTGGTGCCCAATCTCGCGAAACGGCCCTCCAGGATCAACGGTTGGATCGGCTCTAAAACTGACGGCCACGATCCTTTTTCCTTGAATGCATTGGCTCCACGCCCCTTCATCTGCTTTGTCCCTTTTCCATACGACCCAGTGCTATGACTGTGGGCCAGCACCCAGAGGCGCCTTCGGCGCTTCGCGTTTCATGGATGTGAGGGAGCTGATCCTTGCTCTTCAAAGTCACGATGGGCGAAGTGGCGATAGAGCCCAATCGTGCGCCACGTGCCCCTCGATCGGACGACCCTGAAATTCTTCGGCGATACTGTGGGCCCGAATCCTCGATGCCTTTGGTGCTTCGCGTTTCGTGGATGGGAGGGAGTTGATCCTTGCTCTTCAAAGTCACGATGGGCGAAGTGGCGATAGAGCTCAATCGTGCGTCATGTGTCCCTCCTTGATCGAACGACCTTGAATTTCTTTGGCGATACTGTGGGCCCAAATCCTGGATGCCTTTGACACTTCGCATTTTGGGGATCCCAGCTGCAGAGAAAAAGTGCTTCAAGTTCGCGATGGGTGAAGCTGCAACAGAGCCCGATCGTGCGCCACATGCTCCTCCGGGATGGACGACCTAGATCATTTCGGCGAGATTGCGGGCCCGATTCCTATGCTAAACATGGCATAATTCCGTCGGCCGCAAATATCCACCGACCGACGATCTGCTCCATTGATCGATCCTCGCCGTCGGGCACTGGGTCGTGCATCCGCTAACATTTTAAGCCCGAAATTGAGATTTTATGCACTGCACAATGTGCTCACGGCCGCGTCTTTGGACAAAATGCCTTTGTTGGACTTTTAGGCCTACTTCTTCGCAGCTCGGGCTACGGGCTCAAACGAGAGAAAACAACCCACCCCTCTTAACAAGAATTAATGTTAACATTAGGCTCCATGGGGGATAGAGTCGTCCCTGTGATGATCTAAGAACTCATTTGCAGCTTCAGTGCCTTGCTATTGGGCTATGGAGCCATTTACTAAGCCGAAAAATAATAAAAAATAAACAAAGAACCAAAAGGACAATATTTACAAACAAAGGAGCCGTCTAAGGCTCAAACAAAACATTTCTTCAGAAAATGCCCATTTACTGGGCTGTTAAAAACCTCCTCACCCTCCAAATCCTGCAACTTGTATGTGTTATTTGAGAAAACCTCAGAGATTTTGAAGGGCCCAATCCATAGGGCATCAAACTTGTTTTGTTTGCCCTTATCCTGTCTGGGTGCATCCCACTTAAGCACCAAATCCCTGATCTCAAACTCCTCCTTCCTGACCTTCCTGTCAAAGGCCTGTTTGACCTTCTGCTGATGACTATGAGCTGCGTCCATCACCTGTTCCCTGATCTGTTGTACTTCCACCATCTGATGAATCCTTCTGACCATATGATCCAACTCTCCTTCATAATCTTGAAAGAACTTCGCTACAGGTAAGGCGAGCTGAGTGGGAAAAACCGCCTCTATTCCGTAAACCAGCTGAAAAGGCGAGGTGCCCAGGGACTTCTTTGTTGTCACTCGATCGACCCATAGAGCAAATTTGAGCTTTGAATCCCAAGCCCTCTTATTGTCTTCCAATAATTTTTTAATGAGCTTGATTAGGCTTTTATTGGAAGATTCTGCCAGTCCATTTCCTTGAGGATAATAGGGGGTGGAGTGAATTAGCGAGATCTTGAACTGCTCACAGAACTTAATCAGAGGCTCAGATTTGAACGAAGCAACATTATCAGTGACAATCCTGCTGGGACAACCAAATTTGGCTATGATATCCTCTAGGAAGCTGATAATTACTTTGTGTGATGCACTTCTGGTGGGGGCAGCTTCTATCCACTTGGTGAAATAGTCTGTTGCAGTCAGGATCCATCTGTGTTGGCCACTTGAGGGAGGATGGATTTCCCTGATGAAGTCCAACCCCCATTGTTGAAAAGGTACTGAAGCTACTACAGGCTTCAGTGGCAGTGGTCTAAGTTGCTGCTTTCCTGAGAACTTTTGGCATTTGATGCAAGCTCTGATTTCTCTGCAGACATCAGCGAATAAAGTGGGCCAGTAATACCCAGCCCTGAGGATTTTGTGAGCTGTGGTCTTCCAGACATGATGCCCCCCACAAAGGCCGCTATGGAAATCAAACATAACTTTCTGGGCTTCTTGTGGATTCAGGCACCTTAAAAATACCCCTAGAGGGTCTTTCCAGTACAAGGCTCAGTCAATGAGGCAATATTTGACCACCTTGAGCTTTAAAGCTCTCGCCTTACTCTTTCCCATTCCATCAGGAGGCTTCAACTCTTGCAGAAAATACAAAATATCTCTATACCAGGTGCATTCTGCTAGCGATAAGTCACCTTGAGAACCTTTGTTGGACAACTCAGTTTGCTGATTTTCTGAACAAGCATTGATAAAGCTAATCCCCAAGGCTTTGCAATTGGATTCAACCAGCAGCTTGGCTAAACCCTGCCCCTTTATCAACTTGGTGGGCTTAATCTCCAGATCAAACTCCAGGATCTTGGCAATCCATTTACCTCTTCTCCCATCTATGTCAGGCCGTATAAGGATGTCCTTCACAGAGGCTGAAGGAACGTATGCAGTCACTTTTGAGTGCAAGACATAGACTCTGAAAGCTTTGAGAGCTTTCACCAAGGCATAGGCCTGCTTCTCCATGATCTCGTACCAGACTTCTTTATCTCTCAATGCCTTGCTAAAGAACGAAATGGGTTGCTCTCGTCCCTCTTCATTTTTCTGCAATAAGACCGCTGCTACTGTATCAAAAGAAGCAAAAGAAAAAATCAAGAAGTCCTTAGAATAATCGGGACTGATCAGCACAGGTGCCTCAGTCAATGCCTTCTTTATTTGGATAAAAGATTCCCTGGGTTCAACAGTCCATTTTACTTCTTTTCCTTTCTTGAGCATGGCTATGATGTGTTTCACCATCTCAGCGAAATTTGAGACGAACCTCTTCAGAAAGTTAATCTTCCCTAAAAAAGGTTGAACTTCCTTTCTAGACCGGGGAAGTGACAGAGTCTGAATTGCCTCTACCCTGCTGGGATCAATCCTTACTCCTTTTGTTGATATTATATGACCTAACAATTTCCCCTCCTTCATAGCAAACAAAGATTTTTTGGGGTTTAAGGATAGGCCAAACCTCCGACACTTCAAGAACACTTTTCTCAGGTGACAACAGTGCTCTTTGTCAGACCTGGAGAAGACTGTGATGTCGTCCAGATAGATCACCACAAACTGATCCTTTTCCCAAATGAAGGCTATATCCATGGCTCGCTGAAATGTTGCTCCTGCATTCATCAATCCAAAGGGCATTTTGGCATACATGAATGTGCCCCAAGGAGTGGTGAAGGCCGTTTTTTCTCTGTCCTCGGGCATGACTGATATCTGGTTATAACCAGAAAAACCATCGATCATGGATATCTTAGATACACCAGTTACCCTCTGCAATATGTGTTCCATGTTGGGCAGGGGATAATTGTCTTTTTTTGAGCTCCTGTTCAGGTTCCTGAAATCAACACAGAGCCTGATTTCTCCACTTTTCTTTCTTATCGGGACCAAATTGGCCACCCATTCAGAATATCTCAAGGGAACAATGATTTGGGCATCTAACAACTTCTTTACTTCTCTTTCCATGACAGGCATCAACATAGGGTTTATTTGTCTTAGCTTTTGCCTAAATGGTTTAGCCTCTTCCTTCAGTGGGATCTTGTGTTCAATGACAGATGTGTCATATGTCTTGAGGTCTTCATAGGTCCATGCAAACACATCGACAAATTCTCTTAATAGTTCAGTGTATTCAACCCTCTGTTCTTGGGTCATGCTGCTTGACAACTTGACGAATTTAGACTCCTCTTGTGTGCCAATGTTGCACTCTGATGTATCGGTATTTCCTCCTGAAATCTTATCTTATACTGCCACATCATTCCCATCGAACAGTCTTTCTAAAGGGACTAGTCCCCTTGGAATATGATTGCTGGGCAACTGAACAATATGGTGATTAACAATTTTATTTAAGAATACCTCAGAGTGAGGGTCGCCTTTGGGATCAGGGTCCTGCTCAATGTGCAATGCAGAAAACTCATCAACGGACTGAAGAAATTTTTCGATTTCAAGATCGTCTTCGAATACCTTCCAATGCTTTACATTGTCCGGGATGGATGGCCTATATCTTATCTCGACCCCACATGGGATCTTCGGCGACAGAGGGATCCTAAATAGACTAGCTGAGACAACTAAGGAATCGGCGGAAGCATTATCCTCCCTTGGGACAAAAGAAATGTTGAAAGCTGAGAAGAAATTATCAATCAGGTCCCATACCTCGTTCCTGTAACTTCTGAGCCGAGGATGCTTGGCCTGATAGACAATCCTGACTTGTTGGATTATCAATTCAGCATCTCCGAACACTGCCATCTCCCTTATTCCCATTTCTTTTGCAGTCCTCATACCCAGAACAAGAGCTTCATACTTTGCCACATTGTTGGTGGTTTCAAATTCCAGCTTGTATGACAGGGATATGGTCTCTTGAGAAGGTGACATGAAAACCACTCCAGCGCCAGCGCCTTCGCTAGAAGAAGCTCTGTCGAAAAACATTTTCCAAATGGAGGTGTTTGGAGGAGGTGTCCCGTGATCAAATAAGGGTTGCTTTCTGATTTGGAAAGGGGCTTCAAGAGCATCAGTGATTTGCAATAAACTAGACCCCAAATCAGTGTTAAGTGCAAAGATGGGATGATTGGTGGGGTTTGCTTCATCACTAACAATATAGGCTAGCTGGGCTTCTCTGTACAACTTCCTGTGTTCCCTTCCAAAGACTGGAATGGTGGCATATGTGAGATCCATCTGTAATGTTCCTCCAAGTCTTTTAATCCAAGACCTAGACAACAACATGCCAAACTTGGGGGGAACATCAGCTACCACAATGTCCATGACCACACTCTTCATTGGCAGCTGAAATGAAGAGACCACCAAGTCTGTGATCACTCCAAGACATTGCACCCTCCTTGAATCAAAAGAGTACAAATCATGATAAGCCTTTGTCACTTCCAGTCCCAATTCTTCCATGACTATTTTGGGCATAAGGTTATGGGAAGCCCCTGAATCCATGAGGCAGTTATGCAACACTTTATCATGTATGTTCAGGGATGTGTAGAAAGGAGGGGATGAATCATCTCTATCTTCTACTATGGGACCTAGGACGACTGCTGGCTTTTCATCTTGGAGATTTATTGAGTCCGTGGAAAGCTGGGGGGGCTCAGATTGTAACAGCTTGGAGAGGGACTTTTTGAAATCTTCATTTTTAACTAGTTCAGAGAGGGGTACCGGAATTCTAATCTTCTGAATCTCATGCTCAAAACTAAAGGAGGAGAGAGACTTAGGAGCTTCCCTTACCTCGGAGACAGGTTCCTTGGCTGCTGGCGAAGCATTCTGAGTTTTCTTTTCTTTAGTAGCGGTTGCTGCAGCTTTAGTAGGCCTTTCCGCTATGAGGGGCTAATCCTGGCTATCAAAATTCCCTTCTTTCTTTTTTGACCTGAGATGGTATCTGTTAGGAGTGTTGCTGGTCTTTTCCCCTTTACTCAACTCATTGATTTGGGTGTTGATAAGGGATTCTTCATATGCAGTTTGCGTCAAATGAGGAAAAGGGGAAGTGTCCTCGATGCAGTGGATCTTAGGGTCGAGTTCATCAGCCTCCTCCCCTTCCTCATGAGCAACTAGGCTATTCTGGAGAGGGGTCTGAATGCTCTGATCATCCCTGTCTCTGCTTCTTTGTTCCCTTGGCAAAGTCTGTGGCATATTGTTACCAGGCCTCCTGAAACCTTTGTTATCAGTATTCTGGGGGTTTCTGTATGTGGGCTTCCCCTCTAACTCCCATCTCTCCATCCTAGCCGAAAGGGATTTCAGTACTTTAGTTACCTCATCCGTCTGAAGGGGAAGGGGAGAGGAATGGGATGGGGAGGCCTCTGTTCTTCTCCTAGATACATCTTTGTCAACCTTATTCCTGGGTCGGTCAACAACCAATATGTTAGACTCTACTTCCACGGCTGCGTCCTGCATGTGAGCCAGAGTGGTGGCTCTCCTTTCCCTCAGCAGGAGGCAGAAATCAGGATCAAAAGCACTGGCATAAGTGATCTTTGCAGAGGCTTCGGAGGGCTTTATCTCGGTGGGGATCTTATTGTACA
>ML841189.1:46171-74976 GCA_009831015.1 Picea engelmannii | reverse complement strand
AAAATAAAAAAGCTTGGCATATACATTTAAAATATGCCTTATGGGCAAACAAAATCGACACCAATAAATCCATAGGTATGTCTCCTTTCCAAGAAATGTTTCCATATTCTTTCTATGAGAGGGGTTGTGCATCAACATATGCTCACCAAATCTATAATGTGCCTAAATAGACATTTGTTTCCCATGTGGACTTACATAAACTATGGGTCAAACCTCAAGGGAAATGGGTCTATATTATTCCCTTTTGCAGATATACAAATCTAGTTGGCCTTTTACTTTTCCCGGCCTAAATGATTTCATTCTACAAACCATTTGTATAGCATGTAATCTTTTCCTATGATTTGGAAATTGAAATTGAAAAATATAATTTGATGTAGTAGTGTGTGTGTTTATGGTAATAAATTGAGTTCTTTAGAATATTATCATTTCTAACTATAAGAGAAAGCTTAAAATTCAAATCTTGTGAATGGATATACATTTTTCCTAATATGTTTGCACATTGTTTGTAGACATTGATACAAAATGGTAAAGAAATATAAGACCATCATGGACCTTGAGGTGCAAAACCCAAAAGACAAGATCATCTTTTCTAATAAAGATTTGGTCTGGTCTGAAGTATATGGAAACAAATTGAGCATTGATTGAGTTGCAAGAATCCCTTTACGTAGAGTTCCTGACTTTATTATAGGAGATTAAAAGAATCCAATAGCTCCATCCACTTTCATTCGCAGGCAAAACAAACCCCCAAGCTCAAGGTCTAGTGTTGCCTTGATATATGAGTTGTAAGTATTTTGAAAGTTTCTTGATTAGTTGTAGGTAACAATAGCACTTTATCATTTCTAATATGTATTAACATTTCAAAATTTATTATGCAGTTATGCTTGCTCATACGACCCATAGGACAATAGAGGAAAAGATACAACACAATCATTTGTGCAAAAGAGGGGTTGTCAGTGCCATTTTATTGTAAAGGTTATGTTTCAAAACCTTGATACAACAATTTTGACATATAACATGTATGAGCATGAAGATGAGAATGGATGGCCTTGTCACGGCGAACATGACACTTTAGGTGGGTCTAGGTCCAAGCATAAGCCAATGATTTCAAGGGACATGGTTTCTTACGTGGAAATTTGTTTTTTTTGGAAGTTCCTATTGACACAATGTGTAAAATGCACATAAATAAATATGTTGACATGGATGCGGTAGATCAAGATAGGGATTTTTTCTTGTGCAGAAAAGATGTTGTGAATATCTACAATCGTTTGATGAAGAGGGACTACCAGTTGAACAAAAAGGATGAAAAGAGTGTGAGCCTTTGGTATGAAAAACACAAGGATGATTTTTTCTTTTACCAGAAGCCCAATGATGGAGATGTCCCTTTCATAGCTGGAATCCAAACAAAATGGATGTTGCATACCATGGTTAGGATATTGCATAATAGCATAATAGCCATGGATTCAACATTCAATACGGATAAATATGGGGTGAGTGTGTTGTCAATGATTGATTTAGTATAATCATTTGAGTTGTCTAGTTCAATATTATTGGTGACCTAAATTGGACTACATATGTTTTTTTTTAATATGGAAGTATCGGTTGTACACACTTGTGGCTTTCGATAAGCAACAAAGTGAGGTGCCAGTAGCATGGGTGGTGGCATCACGAAACACATAAGAAGATATTGCACTATGGTTGTAGCACTCGTGATTGGAAGTGAATGCCTTCATGGTTGATGATTCATTAGTTGAAAACATCGCTCTGAGGTAACTTCAATTTTGTTATTTTACGTTGCAACTTATATTTATTTGAAAATTGGCTCACCTAAAATGAATTGAATGTGGCAGGAGGATCACAAGGGCCAAAGTGATCTTGTGTGTTTGGCATGTATGGAGGGCATGGCTAAAAAATGTGAATTGTTTGGCTAGTAGTCCAGAAAATGCGAAAAAAATGTTCAATGAGCTAGGTTATATCATGAAGAATTGTTCCGAAGATGAAGTGGGCAATGAAATCAATCGTTTTTTCATCAAATTCGCAAATGAAGAGAAATTTTTGGACTATTTTTAGAAGAATTGGCTTACCAGTGATAAGATTAGTAAGTTCACATACTCTTTCTTGTGTTTCCATTTTTTTGTTTCATAAACATGAGATACCTCCACTAACTCAGTTTTTTATATTTAGGGATATGGGTCAAAGGCTGTTGAGATTTTCCCCATGCAAATCTGGAGACAAACAATACTGTTGAGTCATACCATAGTTACTTGAAGACAAACTTTCTATCTAATTGAAGAAAGAAATGTGCTCGTAGGATGGATTGGTTGTTCTATATCCTCTTGACAAATGTTGAACCTTGTTATTGATTCAAGGAAATTTTGAAAAAAGGAAGGGTATTTGAACAACTACAAGAAAGAGAAGTAGCTTGAATCATCAATAGAAAAGGATAGAAGAATTCCAGATAGTGATTGCAAACCTCAACAGAGTATATCTCACGCTTATTGGGTTAGAATTCAAACTAAGCTTGATAAGCAATATCTTGTCACCTGGTACCGTACCAATTTTATAGCTTTTGATTTCCCGTGGTCTATTCACGACAACATTTGTAAGCACACCATAAAGGTGGATTGGTTGTATTCTTATTTAGGGGATTCAAACCCTTTATTGGACTAGGATGCAACACTCAATTCATTCAATGTGCCTAATGATATAAGTATAGAGGCACCAAGCCTTGATCTAGATGTTAGCACAACTATTATGGCTAGAGACAATGTTGATCAAGATGTCGAGGGACTTCAATTGGCTAGAGAGGAGTTGTTTGGCTACTTAGGTTTGCTTTGAAACGGTCCTCCTACCACTTTGAGCAAGACCCAACAATTGATTGGTTTGGTAAAAAGAATGTTGGATGATGCCAACAATCTTGACATTACAGATTACGATTTCACTCTTGTGTTGGGCGCTTTGGAGACATCTTTGAAGAGGAAGAATAGCTTCCTTAGCCCTAAAAACAAAAACAAAAGAAGCAACAGAACTGGCAGATTGGAAACTGATTTTGTATCTGAATATGAACCATTTCATTTTCCACACCTCGACAGGCAGGGTCATCCTCGCGCCAACAATGCATCCTCTACTGTCCCAAGTGGGATTTGTAGAGTGGTGAGATCAATATGTTAAGATTAGTATATATAAACATCACCATTTTTTAATGGAGCAATAGGTGGATGTTTGTAGGGGTGAAACAATCCACTATTGTGGCTTCAATCCAAGGACGTAGATGAATGCAATGTCGTTCTAGTTTTCCTACCATTACAGGTACATTTGGTGGGACTCCCAATTGATGTAAGCTATGTTTCAAGTCTATATTATTTTATATGCCAATAAGGATTCTAATGAAGATTGCATTGTTGTATTACAGATATAGGAGCTTCCTTTGGTGATCTTCCTCCCTTGGAACATGCTCTGTTAGATGACAACTCTCCAATTGGTGATTTGTCAAGTTTGACATGTGCTACAGTTTCAACTCTTACATATCAATTGTTAATGTATTATCACTTTGTTGACTAAGTATATGTCAGGTATTTGTAGGATGAGGGAAGAATCATCATCTGTTTCCATACAAAGCCTCCCACGAGGGTAGAATCATCATCTTGACATGCTAGAAAAAACCCTGGTTTCCTTACAAGATATTTCATTAGAAAAGATACTCGACGACAATGGTCGCAAAAGATTTTGCTCAAATATTGCTCAAATCATGCAACATGTAATGCCAATGATCTGCTTTATACTTCATAGCCTTAAGCAAGTGCCTCAATTCTCCATTGCTTTCTCTTTCAACTTATCATTGTAATATGAATTTTTACAGGGATATTCCTATCTACCTGCTAGAGTATGTGTTTCTAGAATAGTCATGCCTGCCTCCTATGATAAGGCTATTGCTTGGAAGGTCCTTAATGATGAGGAAAATCCCCATTGCATAACATTCATGTTTATGAATTGGTCCTTTGTTTAACTGTTATTTTTTAGTGTACAAATTATACAAGTTAATTTATTGAACAAAATCTCTTTCTTCTTTCCGTTCAAGCCTTGTGTGACTAGCCATTGGACATTACTTAAGAAAGAAAGAAAAAAAACAGAGGGAGAGCATGCAAGCAACGGATTTGGTTGCTACATTTTTTCTTTTAATTTGAAGGATGAATTCTATTGGAAAAGCAAGATTTCATTTTTAATGCATTTGGTGTGTATGTTGTTAGTTTGTTGAAAATGTGATAGCTTATCAATATTTAATATTGTCTATCTAGGACGGTTTATGGTTCTATCACTATGGCATGTATATCTTTTGCAATCAATTATTGTTCCAACATTAATCTTACTTGATATTTTTGTTACCTGGAATTTTGTGTTGACTTTTCAAATCTGAATATGAACATATATTATTTCAAGTTTATTCTGCTAGCATATTTGTTAGTTGAGGTGTTGATATAGTGCTACTAAAAATATATTCTATTGCTTCCAATACCATTAAATTTCATCTTATGACAAAAGAGAGAAAACATATGTGGTTGTTTTCTATATGATTGTCAAGTTGTGTACTTTGGATATAACAATATTTTGTGTATTGTGAAAGCACTCATGAAGGGTTATGAAGAAATATGGGTGCTCCATCATCCATGAAACGTAGCCCCCAATGCTTATCTAGCACTCCCAAGGCTTAAAAACTCCATTAATTGCTTAAAATGCAAATATGATATAGAAACAAACTATTTCCAGCAAGCTAGCCAGCTTTAGAAAATGCATGCCAAACTTGATTAAATGCACACCCCATGTAATTCAAAGATACATTGCTAAAGTATTTCACATGGGTGACAACCTCATGTAATCAGGTTTCCCAAAACTGTCTCCATTTTGGAAGTTATAGAGCTTACAATTTCAATGATTTTCCCTGTTTTTGCTAGAATTGGAAAAATGCATGCTCATGCTTCACTATGCATCCAAATGATGATGTTGAACATGTTGAGTGTTCTTCATGACCTACGTGACCTCCCCATATGATTATATTTTCAATTTAGATCCAAAAAGTTGATGTTGTAGCAAAACATAATATGCGTTTTTTATAAAGAAGTGCAAATCACACTGAGATTGCTTAGGAAAATGCACGTGCTATCTCATGAAACAACGTATGATAACTTATGAAGGCATATGGTTGTATTTTTTGACCTGCAGAAATAGCATTTTCATCGATGTTCACTATTTTTTGGCACTTTTAGGCAGTTTCAAAGAAATTCCCACCAACAAAATTGTGCATATTGGGTGACCTTTGAAGTGCAATACATGATGAATAAGGATTCCTTAGACCTTATACTCTACTCAGGAATCACGACAAAGGCTTAAAATATGAAAAAAACCAATTAACGACAAAAATGAAAGTTTGCACATGATTGCAACTGGGCCAGGGATGCTCCTGCATCACGTAGAAAGGAATCATAACGCTTTATGCAATCACTACTTTTTCACTTGGACTACAATTTTGACTGTTCACATAAAAAATGCATTATTATGATGGATTGTGGGCTTAAGAGATTGTTTTTTCTTATGTTGTACTCTACAAAAACTAATGGTTATATTTCCTATAAAATCTCTCGATTTTCGACAATCAATTCTCAACCCTTTTCCTCATGGGAGATGCATACCAACTCCCAAATTTGAAGATATGGAGCACTCATACCACGAGTCTTGGAGAGAAAACATGCTTGGTTACTTTCTATATGATTTTCAAGATGTGTACTTTGGTTGTAACAATATTTTTCTAGGTGTGGTTGTTGGGAATATTTGGCATGTTGGGTGCCTCCAGGACTGTTTTTTGGCAACTCTCTAGGCTGGGTTTCCTTAAGGTATGTTTTTGGCAACTCTAAGTTGGGTTGCCTTCAAGACGTTTTCTGGAAACTTGAAACTATGTTGTTTCTAGGGATTCAAAATTTCTATGTACGATTGTCTTTAAGTTTTGTCAATGTACAAGCCATAAAAGAGAGTGCTCATTGTCAAAAAAATTGCCTATGCAGAGTTTCCCCACTTTGTCGTGGAAATGTTTGTGACACTAACCTCGCATACCATGTGGGTGGGCCATCATAAGTGTGTTATAAATGGTCTTCGAATGGGACATGTTTTGAGTTTGATTAACAAAATATCATGGTGAGGTTGGTATTCTTGGATGAACACAACCTATTTTGAGAATATATCTTTTAGATGTAAATCTCTGTATTTTATCCCTCATAAGCACTAGTTTTGTTAGAAAATATTTTTTTCTACTGAGCTCAATCCAGTTGTAGTTTTGCATCCCTTTAAATGCAAGCTTAGGATTGTAGAGTCTATTTGTATATCTCATTGTTAGTCAATTCATATCCATCTTTTTGGAGAAGAGATTAATATTAATTTGTAAGTTTGTAAATATGCTTCACATAACTAGTGTTATTTTTTAATGTAAACTAGTGTCTCAAATATAAAAATACAGGAGCAAAATGAACTGCAAGAGTTCTCGTGTCTACACGATATGATTTCAACCCATAATATGTACTGCAATCAGTTAGTGAATACTTTTAGCCTTCCAATTCAAAATTTAGACATTTCTTTGATGTCAGGGCCCACTAAAGTTGGAGTCGATTTTTGTTATGTTGCCAGTTGATATGGGCATCTTTTCATCATCTAGAAATTATATCTATTATCTTAATGACTTTAACAAACATATATTTGAGTTCAGAATGATAATCAATCATTTGCAACACTTCATATCGACATGGATTTGACAATCCCAAAGAAGGAAATTCGATGATTCCACAAATGAATAAAAGTAGTCAATTACACCTGTATATACATGTTAAACAAAAGCAATATTGAAGTAATTCTCCAAGTCAATTACACCTGTATATACTCCTATGATTATGATGATGAGGAGGAGGACGACGACGACGACGATGAGGAGTCATGGCCAAGCTAGACACCAAATTGGTGTATGAGACCCCCTCCGCCCAATTATTTGACTGGTAAAGTCTACAGAGGTATACATACCCTACCCCCTCTGGATTGGATTGTATCACATAAATTTTGATTTAAGTCAATAACAAGGCTTGAAGCCATTACAATAATATATTCATTAAGAGCTCAACATGTCATTTGCGGGAATTGAAGTTGGGTGGGGAGGATAACAATCATTCCTCTCAACCACCCAAGCTAAATCCAGTTGACAACTCACAAAATTTTGATCTCTCTTGGTATTTGGTGTCTAATACATATAGAGTTAACATGGATCTATGTAGGTTATATTTTATATTATCATGTTACCAATGTTTGGCATGATTAGTAAACATGTGATCAAACCCATAGATCAAGTTGTAACAACAATTGCATTCAACCATTTGACAATAGATGGATACTCAACTTGGCATTTCATGAGTTCTTGGGTTCAACTCTATTGGGGTTCCACTGACATGTATCTTCCTTGTTCACATGATAGAGATATGGTTAGAAATACCAAATTCAAGATGCATATAAATCCTGCAACATGGAACTCATATGTAAACGGTACCAAAACCAAAATTCCTCCTCTCATGGGCAGGATTTTCTATTTCAACAAGAAGATAATGGAGGAGATAAGTATTAGGGATAACAATAATAGAGAAGGTAAGCCATTCTTTTGCTTCTAGACTCTTGGAGCCCATCTCTAGCAAGCAGTCACAAGGGCCAAGAAATTGGTTCCTAAAGACATAATTGTATTGACACTCTTCATAAATTGTAAAATAAAGGTTGCGCTCCCCCCCCCCCAACCCAGTTTACCAAAAAAATACTTTGGTAATGCATCTTAGGGCATCTATGGTGCCACTTCCATGGGTCTTCTCCTATCAAATGACTTGTCAGATGCAATTAAAACATGTTACGATAAGTGATAGACTCTCTAACGAGCTATTTAATTACCCTAGAATTGGAAATAAGAGTAATCATTAAATTGTCACATGAGGCTGGTAAGCTTGTGAGGCTTCATGCACAATATATGCAAGACTAGAGATAGCTAGTTGGACAACTCTAACATGCTTATATGGAATGAAAAATTACATTGCTAATCTATGAAAGGAAATTTCTATTGTAAAAATGAAAACATACCACACTTGCGGAAAAGTAAGCATACAACATAAAGTAAACACACACACATCCAAAATTGCAGGGACTAACTTCTATAGAGTTTAGCTACATGATGGCTTTACTCTACCTACTGGATATCCTAATACAATAATGAACACCCTTCTATCAAAAGGGAAAATCTTCGCGTGGTTGGCATCTCGTTCAGTATTTCAAAGTCTCTAGTCTTGGTGAGGTATGGGAGGATTTAGCTACTACAATCTTGAATGTCAAGCTTAAACTACAGAAATCATAAATGTTGAATACAAAATGAAATTGTAGAAAATAATTTGTTAAGCTATAGAATTGAAATAAACATGTATTGTAACAAAACATAAAAAACTATCTACATATCCACAAATCTCGTTCTCTAGAGTAGATCCCCTCTAGAAAATAGGGTGTTGGGATCTGCTACAACAACAAAAATAAATTACAATGCGGATAATCTCACAATGAACATCATGGAATTTGCATAACAAAGTTTTAAAGGCTCTCTATCTTGTTCTAGAAAACACCAACTCCTACCTTGTAGAACGACCTGCCTTATACAAGTTGTTGGCCCCCTTATTTATAGAGTTTGGGGCATCTTTTATATTAAATGTAATAAAATAGAAATGAAACTGAATTTGCAACTAAATCCCAGATTCAAGGAATGATCCCCGAAATTGGTTGCATGATTGGTTGAAAGTGGCTAGAGAGGTTGCGATCTTGATGGGGAAAGCAACATGCTTATTAATGGATATTTCAATGCTTTAACTGGCAATAAAAACTTGTTCATGGATCCTTGCATTTGTATTTATCAATTCTTGGGGGTTGGGGTGAATTTGACTACTTGGGACACATGGATATGTAGTAGTGGCTAGGGCAAACATACTTTTAACAACAATTCTGAATTTGAGGGAGGATTTGACCCGTGGATGCTTACCCATGAATCCGCTCTGTGGATTTAGATGCTCTTGTTTGTTGTGTCATTGAATGTTCTCTTGTTTTTGCCCCAAATCTAGTAAATGCATGGCGGGTATCCTTTGAAAAATGTTTGAGATGAATGCACACATATTGAAGTGGCTTGGTCGTTGAATGGTGGGTCCATGTAGCATTCTATAGTAACATACTTTTGGGCACCTGCAATACTTCTCAATATTTGAATTGAGACATCCTTAGCTTTTAATCATGAGAGAAGTTCAAATAACATGGAATTCTTTTTAGATTTGCTAAAATCAACAAAAAATCTTTAAAATGTCTCATAAACACCATATTGCAATAGACCTTGGTTTACTCATTGTGATTTGAAAATGTGACTTATTTGCAAGTTATAAAAGTGAACTTATTTTGCTCAATACTCAAAGACACTTAGTGAATAATTAAGAATTGTAGAATTGAAGAAAAGATAACGAAAATAATAAAGAAGAGACAAAGACAAGGTTGATAACGAAGTTCACCCCTACTGGGTTATGTCTTTGGGTTCACTTTCAATGAGTGATCACTTTATTAATGATGTTCAAATGCTCAGATTACATCAAAATGCTCCCAACCTACATACAATGTTGTCTCCAACTTTGCCACGAGGCTCTGGCTCAAAGGAAAAATCACCTCTAAAAACTAGGCTGCCATAACAAGGCCTAAAACTCATTTATCCAATGTATTTTATGCAGCAAATATCTCTACATTTACAACAATACCAAGGCAATTCTTTACAATATGAACCATATAATACAATGGTAAAATACCTTTGTTTAAATAACAAAAGTTCAATGGTTCAATATTATATATATGAAAATTCAATTTGTTTCCATGCCATATAAGGCATACAATTATACCATAGTCGTTAGATCCAAATTCCAACCACGTCACGATCCATACAACCGCGTGTCAACCTCTGGGTGTGCCATGTGGCAATCTTTGCACATGTTTTGCCTTCAACTTATGAAGGCCATAACTTTTGCATATGACATCTGTTTGAGCTCGTTCAAGTTGCATTGGAGAGATATCATCAAGATCTTCGACATGGAGACATTTTCATTAGCATTCAAGAACATCAAATTTTCGGTCACAAAATCCACCTACATCATTCCTCCCCACTGAGAAGCTTTTGAACCTCCAAAATTCTAGTTTATTCTGAAATAAAGTGAGAGAATTGTCACCTCACTTGTCTAGTATCATCCATTCCCTTTGCTCGGAAAATGATCATTTGGCTCATCACAACAAAGATGAAAATTGAAATAGCATTGTAAATCAAGTTAATCATTCCTTCCATTTCCCAAACATTAGTATTCATTGTTGCAACTTATAGCCATATTCCGCTAACTATTAGAAAACTGAGCAACAAAATTGAATATAAAAATGCGAAAGAGAATGAATCGACAATACATTTGTCCTTCTTAACTGGAACAACATCAACCAAAGGATGTATCTTACTTTCAACCATAGATTGTAAACCTAGATCCTAGACACTTTCATGCAACATTATCTCATTTTGTACTTCTTGTGAATCCTAAAATATCCCATCATAGTTAGAATCATGTTCTTCCTTTACAAACACGAGGGACAAGTTTTTGCTTGCATTAACTAGTGTTTTTATTTCCCAATACTGACAACAAACAAATTGGTTTTCATCTGATGAGCTCTCACAATGAACTCAATCCCATCCTTGAAGAAATGATACATGTTATGTTCCTTGTAGAAAATTTTTTTCTTGTAATATAATATGGACTTCCCAAGACAATCCCGCAAATGCCAAGTGGAACCACATCTAACTCTACCTCATCAATGAAACTGGATGTGATTGCAAATCTTAGTTTACATTGCTTAGTTACCTGTAACTTAGAATTATCACAAATCAAACCCAAAGGATATGGTCTCGGATGAGGTTTAGTTTCCAATCCCAAATTCTTAACAACTTGCTCTGAAATAAGATTAACTTGCAATCCATTATCAACAAGTGTGTCTATCTAAGTGTGTTTTGAGATGACTCATGTATGAAACAATTCATTTATTTTCCTTTCATCGGGGATTACATTAGTCCTCGAAGAAAAAACACACGAAGTAGAACTAGCTACAGAAATTATACCTTTGATTGCCATAGTTATAACCTTAGTTTCATCATCAAAATATGATCCAAGATCCAGAACTATAGTCGTGGTCTTCTTTTTACCTTTCTTATGTCGAGCCCATTTTGGCTTCAATTCCAGATGCAATTTCCAACGATGGTCCTCATCATGAGCTTTCTTCTGACAATGAGAACGAGATGGTATCTCATCATCCTTCTTCATTGTAGCAGTCCGCTTGAATTTCTCCTTACCTTTGTTCTTTCCTTTCTTTGGCTAAATGGATTATGAGGAGAAATTTCCATGGTCATTCCTTCTACTTGAATCAAGGTGAGTCGCTTGTACACTAACTTCATCAAGGTTAGCTGAATTAAACACAAGTATTGTATGCTTCAAATAATAAGTTTATGATTTGCCTACTATTCCTAGGAAATTGAAGCTATGTGATGAGTGTGTCCTTGAAAAACACATCAAACAACCCTTTCATGATTCTACTTCCAAAGCATGTAGAAAACTTGAACTAATTCATTATGATTTGTGTGGCCCTATGCATGTTCCTTATGCAAATGGAAACAAATATATCATGACTTTTATTGATGATTACACGAGGATGTGTTGGGTGTACTTGTTGAAAGATAAATCACAAGTTTTTGAAACTTTTAAAATTTTTCATGTATGGATTCAAAATGAAGCTCAGTCTCATATTGGCTCTCTTTGCACTGATAATGGAAGAGAATATACATCTAATGAATTTGAAAGCTACCTTTTCCAACATGGGATTAAACATCAAACCATAGTTCCATACAATCCCCAACAAAATGGTGTGTTGAACGAATGAATAGGACACTCCTAAATATGGTTCATTCCATGATGTTTTTCAAGAATGTTAAATTTATGTTTTGGGTTGATGCAGTTCTAAGTGCAATTTATGAAAAAAAACAGGTGTCCATCTCATGCTCTTAAAAACAAGACTCCTTATGAAATATGGTATGGCTACATTCCTTTGGCATGGCATCTCATGATCTTTGGTTCCACCTGCTATGCCTTGATTCATAAGGAGCAAAAAAGCAAGCTTGATGTAAGGAGTCAGACGTGCATCTTCTCAAGGTATTCAAATGCCACCAAGGGATATCATCTATACAATGAGACAAACAAGAAATTCATCCTTTCTGGAGATGTAATCTTTCTTGAATCCTCCATGAAAGACGAAACTGTTGAGAGGCAGTTTGATCATCTGGACAAATTCACTCATGTAAAGATATATCATGAATTTGATGATGATATTCTGCATCTTGAAGGGGGGATCCCTATCTTGGGTTAATATCTAGATTCTCCTTTTGAAGCACCATCTTCCCCACATGAAGAAGTTCTTGCTACTTCATCAAGCCCTAAAGTTCATTTGGATGATGTGATTGAGAGGATTGAAAAGTTAAGGCTTGACGAGAACTCAACACCATCTCAATAAACTAAGCAACCTGGACCATCTCAGAAAGGTCTACCAAAACGGCTCACAAAAACACTTGAAAGTGTTAATCCTGATGAGGTTAGAAAGACAGGAACCAGAATGTCCTCAAGACAAGATGGAGGTAATGTAGATAATTCAAACTCGGGTGATGTAAATGACATGGATGTTTCATATGATTGTGAGTTGAGTTTATCTACTAACCTTGAATTGAATTCCTTTAAAGAAGCCACTTCTCATGATGAATGGAAATAAGCCATGCATAAGGAATATGATGCTCTCGTCAAGAATGGGACATGGAAGTTGGTGGACCCTCCATTTGGAACCAAACCAATCGGTTGCAAGTGGGTATTCAAGAACAAGTACAGATCAAATGGCTCACTTGATAAGCACAAAACAAGATTCGTGGAAAAAGAATCTTCCAAGAAAGAAGGTTTTGATTATGAGGAGACTTTTGCCCCCACGACAAAATGGGCTACCATCCGTTCTCAATTTTCCATGGCAGCACAAAATGGATGTGAAGAGTGATTTCTTGAATGGAGACTTGAAAGATAATGTTTTCATGATTCAACCAGAAGGTTTTTTTTTGGAGGGACAAGAACATAAGGTATGCAAGCTCATAAAATCCTTATATGACTTGAAACAAGCACCACAAGCATGGTATGAAAAGTTAACCGAGCATCTTTTGAAATTGAATTTTAAGCATTTTAATCTTGGCAATGCAACTTTGTTTGTCAAGAAAGTTGGAAAAATAGTTGTATGTCTCGTAGTATATGTAGATGATCTGTTGATAATAGGGAACAATGAAAGCTACATTGCATCCATAAAGAAAGAGTTGAAGAAAGACTTCAATATGATAGATTTAGGACATCTTCACTACTATTTGGGCATTGAGGTGATTCAAAATCCAAGGTTCATATTCATCTCCTAGAAGAAGTACATTGGAGAACTGTTGAACAAGTTTGGCATGGATAAGTGCAATCCTATTTCTACTCCAACGAAACAAAATTTGAAACTCACATCAAAAGAAGGGAATGAATTTGAGGATGCAACCAAGTATAAAGAACTTGTGGGAAGTCTTATCTATCTCACTACCACCAGACTGGACATTTCATTTGTTGTTGGGATTCTTTTCAGGTTCATGCAAAAAGAGTTCTAAAATACTTGAAAGGAACTCAATATTTTTGATTCAGGTACTCTAAGGTGGATGACTTCAACCTTATCATATATTTTGATTCAGACTTTGTTGGGGATAAGGAAAATGGAGTATCAACTTCAAGCTATCTCATGAGTCTTGGATCAACAATTGTCTCATGTAGATAACACAAATAGTCAGTTCCAACAGATTTCACAATAGAGGAAGAATATGTGGCAGCTGCAGAAGCGGCGACGAAGATTGTGTGGCTCAAAAAAATGCTTGAATATTTGCAGGAGAAATAGGTGATTTCTACTCCTCTTCTAGTTAACAATACTTTTGCAATCAAGTTGGCCAAGAATCCCATATTCCATGATCAAACTAAGCACATCAACACAAAGTATCACCTAATTCGATATCATGTAAAGGTCGAAACTATCCCCTTGAGACATTGTTCCACAAATGAGCAAATTGCAGACATCTTCACCAAAGCATCTGGAATAGAAAATTTTGAAAAGTTTAGAATGACGCTTGGACTCACACACACCCCTTCGAATTAAGGGGGGAAATGTTGGACACATAATCCCTGAGATTGCAATATTGTAACATTAATGTAAATATGAAGAGTCATAGGTGATATGAAGCGTCATTCGTTGTGGAAGACCAATAGTCATTTGCTTTGTATTTATTCACCTATCATGTTAATGCAAATATATCAATGTGGAGTTACATTTTGAGCCAATGCCTAGCCTGACAGTTTCAAACACTAAAAATGTCAATAAATACTCACAACTAAAATAATTTATTCATTAACCAATCTTCTATATGCCTACTCGTGTGCACATCACAACCTTATTGTATCTTGCTATTTTGTATTTTAATTTTGTATGGTGATTTTGTAGGGTGCTTGGCATTTTTATATCTTTTTCGATCTCTTGGATGTAGACGAATTGCAAATATATTATGCACCATAGAACAATGACGATTTAGGATAGATAACTTGGAAAAGTTAAAACACCCACACAATCACCAACTAGACAACAAAATACTTCTTAGGTGCTTTTGATAATAACATTCCACTCATGTGCATGTTCCTCCATTTTATCAATTACGTGTTAGTGAATACACTAATAATGTTAGAAGTCAAATCAATTTAACATAATAAATAAACAATTATAGATGAAAAAACATTTTATTTTATGGAGCCAACCTCCATAGGTTAAAAAAGGAAAAAATTATTGAACAAAAGTTGCAAGATTATATTACCCACATCTCGAGTTATATTTATATGTCTATTGAAAAAAATGTTGGATATGTCAAGTAAATGACATTTTGAAAATTTCACCGTATAAAATTGTCTTATACAAACTTCTGACATATATTGGAGAATAGATCTCGTTCAATACAATTCACTAGTTCGAACAAAATTTAGGGCCTAGTAGCATAAGTATAGAGAAGGTCATGTTTTGCATACGATGTAGGGCATGTCACTGGACCAATTTATAATGTATGCCTAACCATATCTTATCTACTTAAAACCATGATTAGTTAGAGATAAAATAAATTATGTTTATATTACGTTGTGATACGTAGTACCATATATTCAAAAATACCATAATCCTTATTGTTCCCCCTTTTAAAGCCTTGGTGGGGGTGGTTTGAGGATAAAAAAAAAAAAAACTTCTTGGACAAACCAATTAGCACCCAAAAATGTTGTATTTGACCATACCTAATCTATGCATGGGAAAAATAAGCTCTTTAACTAGAACTATTAAAAGAACTAATCCAAAAAAGAATAATATTTGCAAAGTATCTAAAATGTGAATAACCATTGGTTTAGTGATGTCGCAAATGAAATGTTCACTTTAAAATTTCACTTCAAAATTGTAGATTCTTATCTTTCTTAGAACTTTATGAATGTAATCAACAACAAATGCAAAATATAACTAGTATCACATGACAAATCCTCTTCCATTCATTATAACAATCTCTTTGCTATAAACATTGAATTCAAGTAGATGCTTCGTTGTTATGACCAATCACAAATACTCATAGCATGAAACAAATAAGGGAGATAAGTTCACAAAACTATGAAACATGACAAGAGTAACTCTTTTATATGAATGGGAAATCAAGCTAATAAAATTTTTACTAAATGAGGAATGTTGGTCATTATATAAATTTATGGTGAAAATTGAAACTTTGTAACGAGTATAAAGGTTGAATGACATGATCAAAAGTCATTTGTAGAAGTGTGAGATGAAAAATGAATCCAAGATCAATCTCATCTCGCCCTCTCCATATTTATGAATTTACTACTTTGTTAAAAAATCAATGGAGGAAGGAACATAGGTTGTTTTATTATGACAAAATACCTATAATGAAAAAAAAAAATTTAAATAGCTTAAGCTATTAATAATTTACATGCTCATAAGTCCAACTGAATTTGTTTTTTGGATAATCACCAGTTTATTCTCCAAGTTGTGTGAAATGTGTGTGTACAAAAATACTAAGAATGGAAAGAAACCCACACCCACTATAATTTAACCAAGGCAAGCTTTAAAAGAAACCATGCGTAGATTATTTTCTGCAAGAGAATTGAGTTTTGTTTGTGTAGAGAACACAAGCAGGGGATTTTAAAATAATTAACGTAGCCACTTCAAAAACCTTTTAATGTAGACAAACCCATGCATTAAAAAATGGTAGTTCCCAAACCTAAATGAAGCGGTGACAAAATTTAGGTTGCATAGGAGAAGTATGTCTCGGGGAATATCAAAATGAGGTGTTTGCATGGTTCCCAAATGGCCATCACACTCATAGTCACCAAATCACAACAAATGGTAGTTGCCAAATCCTAAATGAAGTAGTGACAGAGTTGAGATGACAAAGGAAAAATAATAATTTCCATGGGTAATATTATAAAAATGCATATGCATGATTCTTAGATGAGGCAAAGCTGGTGAAGCCAAGATGAAGATAAACAAATCTGAATGTAATTGCATGATTGATTTACATACCCAAAAGGTTGGCCTTGATTAGATTACCCTCCAAGAAACAATAGTTTCCTTCATCAATGAAAAACAATATCATTGTAGTGTGATACTATACTACATGGATGTAAAGAACCTAACTCAAAATTTACAACGAAACCCTCCACGAACCATGACAAGTTGTATATCTATTTACAACCTTTTGACAAGCATTGTATATCTATTTACATACCTAGAAGGTTAGCACTACTTAGATTATCCTCCAATGATAAGCAATGTCCTTCATTAATGATTAACAATAATTTAATACAATAATACAAGGGAAGCTCCATAATATAAGTGCAAGGAACTGAAGTCAAAATTGATTATTCATACAAGAGTGCATTTCTACATTGACGATAGTATTTATCCTTCATCAACAAATAATAGTGTTACTGTAGTGTAATATCGTAATATAAGGGTGTAAGGACCATACTTCAAAATTGATAACATAATTCTGTGTGAACCACTTTCAAGGTGACATTGGGTGAAGGAACTAATTCTCCCTTGGTAATTGATAATCGTTAAACTTTAAAAAGTGCAAGGGATTCGACCACTAATTTCATCATCATATCCCATCACATTGACTATAGATAACTATACCAGCATACCCTCAAAGCATGGGAAAGGAAACACCGAAGTGAATTGGTGTGGTTGCTTTGTTTTAAGACCATGAGATTTTGTTTTTTGGAGGATTTAAAGCGATGTAGACACAAGAAGTCAATGTTCAAAGTTTTGGACCACTAATTTAGATCCTCATTCTCAATTGCAAGTACATCTAATGAAGCCTATACAACCTTTCTGTGAAATTGGGTGAATCAACAGATTTTGACATGCAACGACAAAAGAAACAAATTGATCATGAGAACAAATTGATTTCCTTCTATAACCCGTAATGCTACCACTAAAGATTTTGAATTTACCTTACATATATAATTGGTTCAATGATTGTGTTTAACAAAGGGCAAAAGACAACACCGATTAGACTTGTTGCAAGATTCATTTGTGACAATCCAGTTTGATCAATACTGAATGCAAATGCATCAAATGGGTAGGAGGGAGGAAGAAACAAGCCATTATTCCATCCAATCACAACTTCAAGCAAGGTATTTATTTTATGCAATATTGCAATTAAGAATGTAAAACTTGGAAGAAATCACTACTGCATCCAAATGGATTAAGATGAAATATGTGAGAAGCAAGTGTGGACCACCCAAGCCACGACGAATCAGTTAATCATTTGATCCAAATAATGCATGTAATGAACCACAAATGAACTGCCCCTAGTTTATAAAGACTTGCAAACAAACTTGGTGTATTTCCGACCTTGATTCCCATAATTTAGGTTTCGAGTTCCATCCTCTCGCTAGCAACAACTACACTCTTGGTGCAGTTGATAACTGGGCCATAAATCATTTTAATCTTGTGCTGGGAGGACAAGAGTAATTATCTAGGCTAAAGACCCTTGGGATTCGTGTGCCTGCAATGATTTGAGTTGCTATATAATGTTTTGGTTCAACTAAGTGATGTCATACCATAGATAAATGTTTACTCCCCCCAAAAAATAACATTATTGTAAATGTTTAATTCATATGCACATATTTCTCAAAAGAGAAAAGACATAGTATTGAAAAATGGATGTAGAAAGCAACAAAAGGCCAGGAAAGGAGTTTTTATTTATAATCCTTTTCTGTTGAGTTGCTTGATAGCTACCTCAACTTTGGGATGTTGATCGTCAAGGCTCTTGATCAAACCTCTATACTCAGACCCAAATCCACTTTCTTCAAGCATGAGGACGTGACTGAATTCCTGGTTGCAACCCTAAGCTCTGAATAGGTGAACACCTGAAGATTGTGCGGGGGGGCTCTGTGACAAGTTGGATGTTATGTTGGGTCTAGGGGAATCAACAATTACATATGATAAAATTGTCTAAGAGTTAATGTCAGAACCAGAGCTCCTCCCCTATGGGAAAGACCCACCACTCAATGATTGCATCCATATTGATTTATTGTTGACTCTCACATCTTCCTTCCTTTCCCTTTCTGCATATGAAAAATGAAAGCACTTCATCCTGCATAATCCTTGGATTGTTGTCCTTTATTATCTACCTTCAAGTTCAAGTTATGTTTACAATTATTTTTTAGCCTAGAAAACTAATCTACCCAATTGATTTCATGAATTGGGTAATAGGACCAATTGATCTCACGAAGGGTACATTCTCTCTATAGTACTGAAAATTGAAAGCAGTGAAATAGGGCTTGAGTGTTGAATCCTCAGGGGTTGTTCAATCTTTAAGTTGTCCAAGGAAAAAAATGTCTTTGTCTACATGCTCCATCATCTTGTCAGACTGTTGGGCCTCCATGAGAGTGGAAGTAAAGAAATCAATTGGGGGTTTTTCCCTTTTATTTGTCTCCCATGAGGTGGAGTCTTGTGAAGAAGACCCTAAGGAGAAACCCCCAAATACTCTTGTGAACTAGTCTCTTCTTCGTAGTTTGAGAATGCAACATTTAAATGGAAAAGAAGAGTCATTTGATCTCTCGATTCACAAGTAAATGGAAAATTCAAAGGTTGAAAAGAAACACAAAAAGACTAAAGGGTTAAAGTTTAACCTACTGTATGGAGAAACCTTCGCATAGGATGCTTCTGTTGTCAATATTCCAAGACCGATCTTCAAAATAGTTACCTAGACAAAAACTTTATAGCTGAGGAAAGAATCAATATATAAATTTATATATGTATAACACATGATATAATTGAATCAAATGGTATTGAGAATATGATTGTTTACGATGCATTAAACATGTATCTTCTAGAAGTTGTATCATATATATGCATTTAGGCCACAAATTCATTTTTTTCCATACCGCTTGAAGATTGCCTTAAAATGCCATGAGGCTAAATGACACTAAAATTAAACCAAATCCCACATGATACATAACAAATTTAAAGTTATGAAGATAACAAGGTTATGACTGCCAAAAATGAATTATAAATTTATCATTCCATATGGTGCTCCTGTGTGATTCAATCTCCAATATCTACTTAGAGGCACACCAACATTACACAATCAACTCTAATTTCTCTAGTAAACCTAGACTTCGAGCGATAATCATCTTATGACATTTTAAGGTCCTTTGGTTAAAATTTGGAATTCTATTAGGTTGAGGTCCAAGAGGAGGAGGAGGACCTAGAACCTATTATGTCCTCTAACTTCCATTCTGACACTCCGTGGAATGGAGTCCATGTCAATCATATGACATCAGTTGATCGAGTTCGTTAATCAAACCCATAACATAACAAATACTTGGTCATAACCAAGGAACAATATCAGACTGAACACATCTATTCCAATAGTCAGTCCTGATCTCACACGCTTTGGCTTCACTTGCAAAATAAAAAATACTTTCACAACATTGCATTGCATTAACAAATTAATAAATAAAGTCCAAACATACAAGAAATACAAGTCACGAGGAAACGAATGAAGTGAAACTGACCTATGCAACGATGTATCCAAAGCTGTTGTGAACTGTGAAAGAATGCTTAGCATAACACCCTTCAATATGTAGGTACTTAGATTGCAACTTCAACTTCCTGTGTTTAGCCGAAGAATCTGCGTACACCTCTGCTAAAGTCTTGGTGGGAAGTAGAGAGACTGACTTTCTCATCATAAATAATGGCTTCTGCACGTCCAAGGATTCTCCCAAGAATCGTTTCCATTCATTGTGCAAACCTAGTTTCTGTAAATTAACATACAATAAATTTCAACGCTCTTTAATCCGTGGTAGAGATATAATTGTTCCTTAAAAATTTGTAAATGAAACATTGAAAAAAAAGAGATATTATTATATGTATTTGTATACCATAAGAGAGATATTATTATATTTATTTGTATACGATAAGAGAGATATTATTATATGTATTTGTATACCATAAGAGAGATATTATTATATGTATTTGTATACCATATTTGAGCTTAAGTGAAGGTTGTATTTTGGTAAATTCCATGACAGTCCATCTGGCACATTCACGTTTCAGAGTTCTCCTGTGATGAGTTGTCAAAATACAATCTCAAAATTTTGATTTCTGAAAGGAAAATAAATAAGCAGGAAAGATAGATGGAGTGAGGAAATACCATAAATTGCATGTGGAAGGCTCGCTGCTAGGGTTCGCTCTGAAACTTGTACCATCCGCCGCCTCTCTCCCTCAGTTGCGACCATGGAGGTCGAGGGAGGGGTGCCACCAGCCCCCTCCTACAACACTGTAACAGGAAAGGAGCACGGCTCCAATCTCTCGAAATGCCCAACATTTGAACTCCCAGCCGACATGCAAAAAATAATCTGGGAGGATGAAATGTCAAAGGAAAAGCCAATGGATATCGACCCGGAAACTAACAAATCAAGATCTCAACGAACCTGGGAACCTGGCAAATGCATTCCACAAGCACCGATCGCTCCCAAATACACCATCAACTCGCCGAGAATGGAGGATCGGAAACAGTACATGCGCGACTTTGCTCTAATAGGCAAATTCCTGGGATTATGGCCCTCGGAGAAAGACCTGGTCAAATGGATTAACCATTGGTGGAAACCCAAGGGCCATTACGACCTCCAACTAGAATCAAAAGGCTTCTTCACAATCATACTGCACAATCTGGAGGATAGGAATCAAATCTTTGAAGGCGGGCCGTACTTCTATAACTCGACAGGCCTATTTCTCTAATTCTAGATGGAGAGATTCATCCTGGAAAAAGAAGACTTCACACATGCTCTGGTCTGGTTATGGCTGGAGGGGATCCTTGCAGGGATTGGCAACACCATCGGCAGCTACTTCAAAGCTTCGGAGGCAACAAAACAACGAAGGTACACTACCTATGCCCGCATATGCGTCTATTTAAATATTTCTAAACCCCTCCCTGGAACCATCATCTTGGACTATCAAGACGAGGAATGGGCACAAACCCTAGACTATGAGCATATCCCCTTTCGTTGTCGCAAGTGTCACGAGCACGACCATCTTTTCCGAGAATTCCCTTTAAATAAACCCCCCAAAACAGCTCAGGAAGACTCTGAAAAACCCAAGGATGGCTTCACTCAAGTCATGGGTAGACGAAAGAATCAAACGAAAAGGATACCACCCCAGGCACCGGCTAGACCCCCCACCAAGAATTCATTTGATGCCCTTCAAACCCCGGTGGATACCCCCTCTTCCTCCACCAACCCCCTGACAACCCCTGCAACCGACCAACTCTCTGCCACACAGGATCCCCCTGCTCTCTCCTCCTCACAACCTATAGCCGCGACAAACTCCCTTCCAACCAATCTTGGGTCGGATATGGGAGATCCAGACACAGATCTGGAGGATCCAGAGATAGCAGGAATCGATATGGCACACCTGGAACAAGCCTATCGCAAGCAACAATTATATACAATATCGCCTGACCAGTTGTGCAAGGTGCATAAATTCTTCCTTAACTCTTTCACCGGAGGTAAAGCACGAGCCAACACAAACCTGAGAATACAAAAAGAAACCACTAAGGAACAACAAAAAAACACAAAGGAGGAGAAAAAAAGAGGCATCAAATCGAAACACCACCTCATCCAGGACGTCGACAACTTCCTTGTTAACTCAGGTCAAATTCAATTGATCTCGGATAGCTTTCCCCCCCTCCAACCCCCACCGTACTCATGAAGATACTATCCTGGAACATAAGAGGACTCAACGCAAGGAGCAAAAAAACATTGCTCAAAGACAGAATCAGGAAGGAACAACCAGACATTCTACTCCTACAAGAAATGAAATGTGCAGGCACAGACCACACTCTAGCGATGTTGGACACAAGTAAAGCATGTGGCAGTGGACGTTAATGGAGCAGTGGGACGACTGAAACTGCTCTAGAATCCAGCCACCGTCTTGCTTGACAATTTTTTCACTTCCAAGTGGACCATCACAGCCTCCTTTCGCCTTATTGGCTTGAACAAACAAGGCTACATCACGAACGTCTATGGACCCCCCAAACTAGGGGACAAAGAAGCATTCCTCCAGCACATAGAGTGGATAGAAGACCTATTAGGCCCCCAAAGGTGGATCCTTGGGGGTGACTTCAACATGATCACATGGTTGGAGGAGAAAAAAGGAAGCAATCGCTTCCTGGGAAATGACAGCCCGCTCCTCAACCGTACCATAGGCCATCTGACCCTCATTGACGTTGAAACAGATAATGGGCCTTTCACCTGGTCCAACAGACGCACGGGAGCCCAACAAATATGTGGCAGATTGGACCGCTTCCTCAATTCTGAAGATATCATGATGGACGGTCTAGCTTGGAATGCCACACTCATTGATGCAACGGGCTCAAATCATTGACCAATTCTTCTAACCCTTAACATTACCAGCACCCCCGAATGAAAGCCCTTCTGTTTCGAAAAATTCTGGTTGACTCACCCAGACTTCCAAGAAAACATCAAGGCCTGGTGGGAAGCGGCGACCATCCAAACAGGAACCTCGATGTACAGATTCCAACAAAGACTAAAAAACCTTAAGCAACAACTCAAAACTTGGAACAAGACCACCTTTGGAAATATCTTCCAAGCTCAAGAACTTCTCTAACAACAAATGCAAACACTGCAACATCAAATCAGAACATAGGGTCTAACGGAAGCCATAAAATTACAGGAAACACTTCTCAACCATCAGATTGTTGACATGAAAGCGCAAGAGGAGGTTATCTGGAGACAAAAATTTCACATCACTTGCCTGAAAGAGGGGGAAAAAAACACTAAATTCTTCCACAAATCGATGGTACAGAGGCGCCGATCCAATTGCATTACACATCTCATTTAAGTGCAAGGCACAGAAATACAACAACATGCAGATGTGGAAAAGGAGCTGCTTACCTACTACCAATCTCTCCTCACAAAACCCCCAATTGATCGCTCGCAAGCCATAGCTTCTATTCTCAAGCACATACCCAAGGAGGTCACCAAGGAGAAAAATAAATCACAGATGAGACCAATCACTCAAGAGGAGGTAGATTAGTCGCTAAAGGCCACCCCGCTCGGCAAGGCACTTGGACCAGACGGCTTCACTTCTAATTTCTTTCACTACTGTTGGAATATCATCCATAAGGATGTGTGGGAAATCATTGAGGACTCTAGAAGATCTGGAAAGGTCCTTCAAGCCCTCAATGCAACTTTTCTCACCCTTGTCCCTAAAGAGATTCACACCACCTCTCCAGCTCACTTCAGACCCATAGCCCTCTACAACGTAATCTATAAACTCCTAACAAAGATCATTGCCACCAGGCTCAAGCCCATCTTACTGTTCCTAATCTCCCTTGAGCAATCTGGTTATGTAGAAGGGCGGCAGATTCTAGACAACGTCATCCTGGCTCACGAAGTTATCCATTCCCTCCGCTCCACTAAAACTCAAGGCATGCTCCTAAAGCTGGATCTCTCCAAAGCCTTCGACAAACTAAACTGGGGCTACTTGAAATCCACTCTCCTAGCCTTCGGCTTCGATCCCACCTGGGTCTCTTGGATTGTTAACCTCACCTCTTCAACATTGTTCTCAATCCTCGTCAATGGCATCCCCACCAAATCCTTCTCCCCCTCAAGAGGAATTAGACAAGGAGACCCTCTCCTGCCCTTCCTTCTCATCCTCATGGCAGAAGGGCTCAGCTGCACGCTTAAAGCAGCCATCATGGACCACTCTCTCTCGGGCCTCGCCCCCCACGAAATTTCTTCCCCCATCTCTCACAGCCAATTTGTAGACGACCTCCTTCTGATGGGAATCTCCACTGCCAGAGAAGCCCTTTGTTTCAAATCTACCATTGACCTCTTTTGTGAAGCTTCAGGCATGGAGGTGAACTTAACCAAATCCCAGGTCTTCTTTTTCAACACGCCTTTAGTCATCCAAAATCATCTCTCACCTCCTGGGATTTACCCGTACTGTCCTTCCGTCAGTCTACCTGGGCATCCCCCTCATCGATAACTCTCTTAGGAACGCCTCCTGGAACTCCTTGCTGTCCAATTTCAGGAAGAGACTCTCCCTCTGGACCTTTCGAGCTCTCAATCTACCTGAGCGCCTCGTTCTCCTTAAATCCGTCCTCCAAGCTCTCCCGATCTACACCTTTTATGCCTTAGCGTCCTCGAGTTCTATCCACAGCACCCTGAGATCAATCCAAAGAAGATTTCTATGGAAAGGTGTCACGGAAGGACGCAAAATCTTCTTGGTAAGCTGGCAAAAGGTCTGTAACCCAAAAAAAGCAGGTGGCCTCGGTTTACGTGACCCAGCCACTCTTAACAAAGTCCTCAGTGCTAAAATCTGGTGGTGTTGGCTGAAAAGACCCCAAGATCTCTGGGCATGTTTGTGGAGGAAAAAATATACCCCTACTACCCTGGAAAAAGAACTCATCAGATGGAACGGTCAAAGCCCAGGTTCGCTCGTTTGGAATGCTACCAGAAATAATCGAGGGCTTGTCATGGACCACTCGTTCTGGGAACTGCAAAATGGCACTTCAGCAAACTTCTGGAGTGACTCGTGGCAACAACTCCCCGTCTTGAACATAGATCCCAACCTCATAGACCTCATTCCCCTTACAACTGTCGCGGGACTACACAGAGTCATCGATTTCTGGAAGCCCTTTGATCAGAAGAATTATGGCGCACCTAGAAAAACACTCACGAGCATCTAAATATTCCCCTACATGTCAACCTCCGACCCCTACAGGAGCACCTCGCCTCCAGGAAAATATTCAATCAACAAGGGGAGGACATCCTCAGGTGGGGCCACTCCCCCACAAGCGCCTTCAACATTCCTGAAGCGTATTCCCTAAAAGAAAATCACAGCACCTTGCTTCATGAGGAAATTTGGAGAAAAATCTGGGATATGAATTCTTGGCCAAAAGTCAGCACCTTTCTCTGGTTAGTGGCACACGACAGCATCCTCACTTGGGATAACTTAAGAAAACGAGGTTTCATTGGGCCGTCTTGGTGTAAGCTTTGCGAACAAGAGGAAGAAACTATAAATCATCTCCTCAACCTCTGCCCCTACAACGCATGCATTTAGGACCAGAGCGCCAACATCATGAGAACATCGGATAGAAACCACCTAGGCCCAAAAGATACTATTGCAGGATGGAGAAGCTCGATCTTCTACTCTCCCATTCTTAATAGAATCTGGCAACTGCTCCCAGGCTTCATCCTATGGCAGATATGGAAAGAGCAGAACAAAAGAATTTTCAACTCAGTCACCAGAACGTGGCAAGAGGTTTGGAACACAATCCACACCAATATCAACGAAACCATATCGTTGCATCCCTGGACGATGCAGGACCTGCAAAGCCCTCAGAATGAACATCACATCATTAAATCTTGGAACATAAATATCACCCCAACCCCGGAATAGCCCAGGGCAGCTGCAGGCCGCACAAGCAGCCCCACCCTTTTGGAAGCTCCACCTCGGAATTTCTTTAAACTCAATTTTGATGGAGCCTCCAAAGGGAACCCGGGACCAACTGGGTACGGGGTAGTGATCCGCAACAGTGATGGAGAAATCCTACACATCCTAGCAGGTAGCATGGGGCATACTACCAACAATGCTGCAGAAATCTGGAGCCTTCTCTGTGGGTTACAAGCAGCTTCGGAGCTACATCTCTTTCCTCTCATCGCGGATGGTGATTCACAAATTGTTGTCAAGCTCCTCTCTCATCTGATCAATGGGGCAGATCCGGAGAAATTATCTCCCAGCTGGCGACTCACGAATGGGCTCTGCAGAATTAATTCTATTCTCCAGCCCCAACAGGTCATCCTTCCCTCCCATGTTAGAAGAACGACCAACCAAGTAGTTGATTGGCTGGCAAATTTTGGAGTCAAGTTGGAAGAAGTCACCTTCTCCTGTACTCCTTTTACCAACCCCACTCACCCTGTAGTCATCGCTTGTAAGACCATTGCTCACACCAAAGATCTTCCCCCGGATGGGGTGCTCGATTGACATGACAACTACATCAACGCTCGCTGCCACTTGGCCACCTCATAGACCACCTAACGTATGTTCCTCGCCACATCCTCACACCGGTCACTTCCAGTCTTTACACCACCTGTCGCCACCCTCTCTCCCGCACTTGCATTTTGACATTCACTCGCGCGGGGAGCTTTGCAACTCGTGTATCCTCACGAAGTAGTGCAAACGCTCTTCCCCGTCGCTTCAACTTACACCCTGGCCCCCGCTTCTTCTGGACATGATGGGGACTCTAGCTCTTCATTGCCTTTGTTTGCAATTCCAAGCACCAAGTTTCTAGAGCTCTCCCACCCCGCTGCTAGCCTCCGAGGTCTGATGAGACCTTACGGGGTTTCCAGTTGGATTTTTGCGTTTGTTCCACACTATGCCACGACCCCATGGTAGGCCAAAGCGGGGGGCAGCCTGGTACTTAGCTCGTGGTAGAATTTCGCCTACAATAGGGGCTCAGGATGAACTAGTCACTCCCTCTGCAACGCTCCCAGAAGCTATTCCTGCAGACCCTCCCGTGGAGGCTCTCCCGGCTAACCCGGCCCATGAAGCTCCTCTTGTAGTTCCACCTCGCGACGAGACTCCTCCCTTGGCACCCCTCCTCGTGGCCGCCCCAAACTAGACACCTTGCGCCCAACCAACTGGCGACTAGCGTCCCTGCGACCTCTCCCCCCTCTCGAACCCCTACGGCTGTAGGGTTGAGTGGTTCGATTTGTATGGGAATTCGCTCGGCTATGCGCCTTCGCCTCTGTCTCCCCCTCCGCGTCCCTTTTACCCGCCCTCCCCCCCTCGACCCCCTTTCACCACCCCCCTGAGATCCTCCTCCTCCTCCTCCTCCCCTCTCCACACCCACCCCAACCTCCCCTGTGCTTTGTGCACAGACATAAAAAAACTCTTGGAAGATATCAAATTGATGAAAAAGGACCTGGAAATTATCAATTCAATGAAAAAAGATTTGGAAGAGATCAAAGCAGCAATGCTCGACACACAACAGAAGGAAGTCGATCGCTGGAGAAGAGTGGACGACCTGATGATGTTCATGCAAGATCTTCAACAAGCCATGGCGGAATGTGGAAAAGGCAAAGCTCCGACAAAGCAGGTTTTTGCAGGACTGTGTCTTGGTCCAGGTTTTTAGGGTCTTGCTGTGTTTTTTGAGTTTTTTTTACACCTTACTTATTCACCTCGGTCCTGCATGGCCTAGTAGTCTAGTTACCTTTCAATGACATGACCATGGCAATGGTGGTTTCCCAACTGGGCACCGAAGCCATGCGATTTTTTGGACATCTGGCTTTACTAGTTTTTGGACATTTGGCACTGTGGTTTCCCTTCTGGGCACTGCGACCACGTGGCTAATAGCCCACAAAAAGCTGTAATTTTTTGAAAGGAATCAATACAATACAACACTCCAACTTACAAAAAAAATAAAATAAGCAGGAAAGATAACTTTACATCCCAAGTATTCAACTTGTTTTCCAAGTAAAATATCGTATGAATTTGAATTCTCTGGAAGGTCGACTCATCATGCTATAGTTATTCCATAATAGATTCGTAGAGCCCTTTGTCAAGGCTGTGAGGACGGGAAACAAAAAGCAGTGCAATAAATTAATGTTGGAAAACCTACAAGAAATTTCGAGAGATCCATGTACAAACATGGTTTGATTGAGGAGATCGATTTCCATCAACACACAACAAAAACAATATATAGAATAGAATGAGCCTCCTAACTTTGAGATGGTCTTTTTATAAGGGTTTTGAGCGTGTGTCTGGATCCTCTACAAAGCCCGACCTGTACAACGCTCCTAGCTTCCTCCTTCCTACTCCGATTTTGGCATAGTCTGTTGCCTACGCATGAGAAAGCACCAAAGAATGGCTCCAAGATGCTGCAACAAAAGGTTGCGTCCGAATCAAATTTCAGACACGTAATGGCTATTTGGTTGATCCCCAAATACACTTCCATTCCCGACTATAAC
>ML841189.1:31332-46071 GCA_009831015.1 Picea engelmannii | reverse complement strand
GGCATAGTCTGTTGCCTACGCATGAGAAAGCACCAAAGAATGGCTCCAAGATGCTGCAACAAAAGGTTGCGTCCGAATCAAATTTCAGACACGTAATGGCTATTTGGTTGATCCCCAAATACACTTCCATTCCCGACTATAACTATATATTGGGCTTCCAAACCTTTTAAGTTTGAATGCCACCCACAACATGCAAGTTAAACCTTTTGTTTAATTACATGGCCTTATGGATGTTCCAAAGTATTCTTTTGAATGGTGCTACAAGTCCTTTACATTCGATTCAAAGTATTGCATCAAATGAGATGAAAAGTTCTTTTTATGTAAATTTGATGTATTACCTTCAAATAAGGTCAATGACCTTTGTTTTATTTTTTCGAAGTAAAATGACATCCTTTAATGAGGCCTAACTATCGAGGATTACACTTAATAACTTATCAAGGTTTTAAGACATTGTTGATAAATGGCATATTGGAAATTAAATAAAAGAAAAACAAAGAAATCATATATAATATTGATTGAAAATTTGAAATTGGAAAATGATCCTACCTATCTAAAACGTGCTCTCTAAAATTGGAATTTTTATTTAGAAATTACATCATCTTGAGTTATTTTGACCTTCACAAGTGGAAATGCACTATTGTAAAAGATAACGTGTCATATAATGGCAAAGCAACTTGATAGGTTTTGAAATGAAAAAAGTAAAAGCCAATCACATTTTTTTTTCATTTTTTTCCAAATAGAATGGAGATCCTTACCCTTAACTGTTAAAGTGTGTATTTTGCAATACAATTGATATAACATCCAAAAATTATTGATCATTAGACATAAAAAGTAATGCATCTAGATGAATGAGTATATAATCATAGTTTTGAATAAAGAGCCATGTATAATCATAGTCTTGAACATAGAGCCCTGAGCCGTGTTGGAATAAAGAGCATAACGCCAAGTAACACAACACTTTAAAATCTTAATAAGTTAGGTTATCTGCTCTGTGAAAGGAATTTAATGCTAAAAAACCTAACACTCAGAAAACTTCATGAGAATCAGAGACATTGATCAATGTGATCGCCTATAAACCTTCATGGTGAATCAGAGCCATTGATCAACAACACCGCTTGTAAGGAGTGACAACCCAGAAGGGGTTTCGGATTTAGTAATAATGACAGATAGAGAAACTGCACGAGATGAGGACACATTTGTTTGCTCGCCTGTACAAACAAACTTCAACGCCTTTGGAGGAGGTTGGGAAGTTCAAGTAGAAGGTATTTGGCTCTTGGAGGGATAAACCGTTGGAAGTAGAAGGCTTTGGTGTAGTGAAGGTGAATATGGAAGAAGACTCAACTCCAACCATTGTCCATTCAAACATGGCCTCAGGTGATCAATTTAATGGAATCATAGAAGCGCAAGGCTTGAGGGGAGCGACAATGGCAATGATGACCCTAGAAGACACTATAATAGGAGGTGTTGTGAAAATACTAATGTAATGGAGAAGAATTAGTCACACCCACGACTGTTTGTTCCAATAAAACTAATGATTGTTCTTCGAAAACCAAGAACAAATACATAAAGAATTGAATATTTTTTTTTTTACTAGAGTCGAGAATTATGCAGCGTCGAACAGTCTCTGCTGCTTCGAGCTAACGCTCTCTGCTAATTGAGGATTGGCACTTGGAACGGGATATGTTCTTGGAGGATATCAAATTGGATTGGAAATTCCTAGTCAATCCTGTTGGATAGGCCGTTCCAAGGTGGCTTTTTCCCTTATCCGGGTCACTAAACAATAGTGTTATGTTGTGATGCTGTGACAGGGACATGGCCAACCTTTTAGGGTTATCACTGCTCTTGTTTCCTTTCATTATTAGGTAAAACAAATTGAACCACAACTGGCTACTTGCCATTTTTTTTCAATATTTCATTATAGACGTTTCTTTCCTCACAAGCAAAGAGAAGCCAAGCCGAATAAGTCCTGGATTGAATAGGGTAGCCATCTGGTATTTTGTTACTGCCAAGCTTTCTTCTCTCTAGTGATCCTAGTTTACATTCAGGAAACACAAAGTTTCTTTCTGGAATGAAAATAAGTGCGTGCACACTGCTCCCGGCTCTAACTGATAATAGATAAGCTCAGTCCTATATATGTTGTCCTAACAGATAAGGGGTGAGCCTGCTCGCCATCTCAATTTGGTCCAACCAATTATTATATAAGGCAGTGGTGAGTGCCTCAATCTGAATAGCTTTCCCGTATACCCATAAGCAACACTCTATACTAGCCCAAGTTCAGAGACTGTTTCTGTTCGCTCCCTGCTGAATCCTAGATGCAGGGATTGTAGGGGGTTTGAGGGAAGCCGCGTAGGGTTCCCACAACTATCCACATATATTGTTTATAATTTCTTCTTGGTAGGGACATCATAGCCTCTGTTCTTCCCTCCCCTTTCTAGCTCTTGATCCCATAAGAATGATATCGCATGAAACTCCATGGGAGGAAGCCGCAGTGCAGATAGAAACGACTAGGGACCAGAATCTATCCTAGAAACAAAGGGTGGACACGATGGGCAGACACAGATGTGAATAGTTGATGATAACAAATGACAAGTTTTCATAAGCTTTGGAAAGATAATAAAGCCTCGAGACAAACCTCCCCTTTAAAAACACTTTCGGTGTAAATATAGATATAAAAGCTTTGTAAAAAACACCTACCAAAAAATACAATTAAAAATAAGCATTGAAAAATACATTTAAAAAAGATGTTACATAATTAACTTACTCGAGGTGAATTCACACCGACCAATTTCGTGCCCCAAAAGTAGTGGACTAAAAACCCACTTTAAGACACTTCGAAAGTACGGAAATACAATATATAAGCTAATATTTTATTTTAAGTAAAATTAAAGTTTGTTATTTGGCAAATCAAAAAGGTTTAAAATTTTAAGCTACGAAATTTATTGACAAATTAAAATTTGTAGTTTTGACAAATAAATTTTATTTATTTATTTATTATTTTCTTAAAATTTAATGAAGCGAACCATTTTCGAAATAAAAGAAAAGGAAAAACTTTATGTGAGATCGTACTGTTTGTCAGAGGAGCCGTGGCGCCGCATCGACGCCATCAGACGTACGTTGAAGTGAACAGCCCTACAGCCAGAGAGTGGGAGAAACTCGCCCCGGCAACGCTGAAAATAAATGCAAGTTAAAGAGCAGACAAGAAATCGTGGATTTTCCTCAAAATTTCTGTGTTTTTCCCGAAAATTATCGGTTTGTTTGAGGACAATATTTGGTCTAGAGAATGGGCAGAATTGCTTGCGGCCTGTTTGGTAGAATATTTTGGGTTAGCAGTGGCTTTTGGCAGCGGTGAGACAGAGCAGACCTGATCCCTGAACCGTTTTTGTGGGTTCAGCGAAACAGAGGTAATCAGTAATTCAGTTTAACTTCAGAATTTTTAAACATGTTGGGAGCTCAATATACTCTTCTGAATCACAGAACTTGACTGGTAAAAACTGTGCCTCATGGACTGTACTAATGAAAAGCATTCACATTTAAAAATTTATGGGGATTCTGGGGAATAGTGAAGAGCACCGAAAATAAACTCACAGTATAGTAGATCAGGATGTGTTAACCAAATTTGAAAACAAAAATAATGAGGCTCTGTTGTTATTGACATTGTCTGTTAGTAAACTCATGATCAAACAGCTTAGAGATGTGAAAGATTCTAAAATTGCATGGGAAAAGTTGATTTTTTGTTTTAGAAACGGCTGATGAGTCAAGTATCTCTCTATATTATAAAAATATACCTTATGCCATTAAGATGGAGGAAGGCAGTAAAGTAGAGAAATTAGTGTAAAAAATCAGCTCCGTAAGCGATGAACGAGCAGTGGCGGGTGTTGTTATCAAGGATAAGGAGTTGGAAACACTGACACTAAAGACCTTACCAGCCTCTTATAAAACTTTAAAACCTTCTTCAAGTTAGTTGACAGAGTAGATAAGTTAACATTCGAAGCACTTTTTGGTTTATTAATGCAGGAAGAGTTGAATTTGTGTGAGAAGGCAGGCACGCTCAACAGAGCATTTATGGTAACAGGAAAACAAACAAAGTAGTTTACTAAGCAGAGGAAACCAGACAATAAGTATAGATGCATTTCTAGTTTAGATTCCAAAAGTTATTTTTATTCTGGAAAAGTAGGGAATTTTAAAAGGGCTTGTTGGAAAAATTCAGTGCCAATTATAAGGGTCAAAACTTAAAAGAATAGTTAAAATAATAAATCTCAAAAATCGAACTTTGTCAGTGAGTAATGTAAAGCATAGGATGGCCCCGGGGTGTACAGCAGTCAGTGATGGAGTGTACTGTTAAGGCACTCTGTTATGTGAAGTCACCGGTTCAAAACCTCGGCTTACCTCGTGTGTCGCGTATGGGGTATTGTGGACACACCTGGAGGTTATAGCGGTAGCAGTTGGATAACATGACCACGTGTCACGCAAGTACGTGCCCAACTAGTTGCTGATTCCGCTAGTCACAAAAAAAAATGTAAAGCATAGGATGATAAAAGGACTTCTTATTTGTTGTTGCACAAACACGTAAGTCTCATGTCGATGATGTTTGGTGGTTGGATTCTATAGCAGTCAAGCATATGATGGGGTGTAGAAAATTGGTCAACTTGGAGAAGAAAACCGGTGATGGAGACTTAATGTCTAAGTGTCAATGAAGCTACTTATGACTATGAAGTAAAGGGAAAAGGGAGTATTGCTATGAAAATGTCAGATGGTTAAATAAGAAGTTAAAAAATGTTTAGTATGTAGTTGGTTCTAAAAAGAGTTTGATTTTTGTATGTGAGATTAAACAAAAATTCTCAGTAGTCTTTGATGATAAAGAATGTGAAATCTGGGACAAAATGAACCACAAAGCTGTGGCAAGGAGAGTAGAAGAATATGATTTGTATAAATTCGACGTAGTCCTAGTCATCCAGGAATCATTAATGGCAAGTGAGCAGCAAACAAAGTCACATGTCATGGCATGAAAGATATGGGCACTTAAATTTTGCATATCTTCAACTTTTGCATATGAAGCAAATGGTTAAAGGGCTACCATAGATGAAGCTAGCCGATGTAGTTTGTGAAGGATGTCTTGTGGGCAAGCTATGCAAGACTAGTTTCCAATGGGAAAAGCATGGAGAGCAATGAGCTTGTTGGATCTCATTCGTTGCAAGCATGGAGAGCAATGAGCTTGTTGGATCTCATTCGCAACGACTTATGTAGATCGATGCTAACACAATCAATAGGAAGTGTTGGGTAATTCAGGACTTCCATTGACGATTTTACTAGAGGAACTTGGATTTACTTCTTAAAGGATAAATCGAATGTACTTTCCTGTTTTAAGGAGTTTAAAAGTGATGTGGAAATTTCAGTAGGTAGAAAATTAGGAGCCCTTAGAACTGATGGAGATAGTGAATACGCCTATGGCTATTTTTACAAATTTTATAAAGCAACAAATTGTAGCCTATATTCTGCAGCTAAATGGAGTGGATGAATGGAAAAATTTCACCATAGTCGAACTGGCCAAGTGTTTGCTAAAAGGCAAAGGATCACTCAGTAATTTTTGGGCCGAAGCTGTCAACATAGTTGTCTATGTATTGAATAGATCCCTCGCCAAAACAGTGGAACTTGAGGTGTGGTCAGGTGAAAACCTTGACATTCAACACTTTAGTGTGTTTGGGTGTAAAGCCTTTGTTCAAGTTCCAAAAGAAAATGGAATAAGTTGGATGTCAAAGCTAAAAAATGTATATTTATTAGCTACAGTGAGGTTCCAAAAGCCTATTCATTGTATGACCCTGTTGGAAGAAATTAGTTGTTAGTAGGGATGAAGTTTTTGATGAACTTGCAGACACAACAACATAGATGACATCGATGATGGCAGTAGTGGAACTAAGCTTCCACAATGATCGTCAAGAGTTGTTGTAGGAAAGCCAGTAATCACCTACAAAAGAAGGGAAAAAG
Source organism: Picea engelmannii (assembly GCA_009831015.1). NCBI lineage: Eukaryota > Viridiplantae > Streptophyta > Pinopsida > Pinales > Pinaceae > Picea > Picea engelmannii. The sequence continues at coordinate 40,089 of ML841189.1, read as the reverse complement.
GAACAATGGATAAGCAACCAAAGGAACATTTGCAACAATGATTGTAGCAGCAAGAAAAATAGGAAGAAGGTGAACATTTAGTGCCAAGAAGGTCTGCTAGAATTGCAATGAAGTGGAAGCAGATAGAGGAAGTGAACTTTGTTAATTTTGCTCTTATGACTGAAATTGTTAATTCATCTGAACCCAACACATTTAGTGGAGCTAAGCAAAGTAGGAAATGGAGTGATGCAATGGATGTGAAGTTTTTATCATTGTAGAAAAATAAGGCCTAGAAATTGGTTGATCTTCTTGAAGGGAAGAAAGCCATTTGTTGCAAATGGGTCTTTTGAACAAAATACAAGGCAGATGACTCCAAGCTGAGGCTTTCATGGAGGGATATGCACAAATGGAAGGGACAGAATTTGAAGAAACATTTGATCCAACAACAAAAATCATAACAATCATGTTGGCATTGCATTGTCCACACAATTTGCTTGGTGCATCCATCATATGGATGTCAAAATTTCATTCCCAAATAGGGTTCTCGAAGAAGTCTACATGATTCAAACTAAAGGATTTTAGGAGGTAGAAGATGAGAATTTAGTTTGCATGTTGATTAATGTTTTATATGGTTTGAAGCAAGCATGAAGATCATGGTACCTGTTACCCCCTCAATCTAGGGGAAACTAAGGAGATCATGCCTCGAGGTCCACAGGTAGCAGACATGGAGTGCCGAGAGTGTAATAACCCTAGGGTTTCTAGGGTCTTAAGGCAGCTGGAAACAAGGTAATTGCACAGTAATTTTACACTAGGCAGAGAGTTCCCTTCTTAAACAGATCAGGAATTCACTGGCACCAATTATCAATGACAATAACAGCAAGTAACATCTAACCTTTCAGACCAGCAATTAGTCTAAATAACAGTATCCACTGGCAGCGAACTTGTAACAGCAGTAAATAGTGATTGTAATCAGCAGTAATAGTGCAGTAATCAGCAGTAACAGTTTCCAAGATAGTATCCAATCAAGCCAACATAATTTACTGTCTCGACTCTCAAGCCAGCAGAAATATGATCCAATTAGTATACCAAATTTGCAAAGACAATCAGCAGAAAACCCTCTTAAGAGGCTGCTGTCCACTCAACCCAGGAGTACATAGTTAATGCTGCTTTTATCAGTTTACTTAGACAGATTTCCAGTCCTAAGAATTATCAGCACAGAATATAATAGCCAATAGTAGACCTGGAGTATGTGTTGGTCAGGCCCTATTGTCCTGTACCGGATCTTCCCTTCAATGCACATTCCATCAACCAGTAGCAAGCTCAGCTCTCCCTCAGTTCTCTGCAGCAGCCTTGGTAAGCAATCCAACCCTCGACCTGTGCCAATAAGCCAGCGGAACAGCTCCTTTGTCCTCTCAGAAGGGTTCGGCCTTCACCCTTATCCTCCTTCGTCACCTACTGCAGCTGTGACCTGAAGAAGAACCCTCGGTCTGGGTAAATGAGGCCAGCGAACAGTTTCTTGGCTCCTCAGCAAGAACGACCTCCCTTCCAGCGCTTCTCCACAGGCAAGAAACCTTCCTTTCAACCAGCGAATCTTTCCAACAGTCCTCCCCAGCACAGAAATCTCCCCAGATGGTAACTGTAACCAGAAACAATGTGCGCTGATGTGTGACTGAGCTACGGTGAGGGTTACCCACCAAAACTCAGCAAAATACAGGGTTAAACAACCCTTTTAGAAGCCTGAGGCAGCGCCTCCAAAAAAAACCAGAGATATCACCAAATCCGAGTTGTCCCTATCCAAATGAACCTCCTCTTTATTTATACTCTTTCATGGATTTGTCCCATTGATAAAGTTGGCTCTCCTTTTTTGTGGGTGATTATCCTTTAGACCAGGTCGGCTCTCATGGATTTTGTGGGTAAGTCGGCTCAACACACCTTCTAAGGGCGAATTAGTGCCCCTTTTTGGCACCCACGACGCCCTTCCTTTGGGCCATAGCCTACGGGGAGCCCCCCTTAGACTAATACGCTCTCCCTCAATGAGGTCAAAAGGGTGGGGACATGATAGAGAGTCAGATTGACCAGCAGAGCCCGCAGGGTCCCTCCTATTCATGTCGATCACCACTTATCGCCAACAACAAAGCAACATCCACTACATCGGCTTGGTCCTAGGGGACAACAGGTCTTGCTTCATGAGGTAACAAGTCTGGTGTCATGGTAAGTGTCACTTTCATATTTGAAGCATTTGAACATGTTGCAAAGAATCCTTTCTTGGTTATACAACGTTTGCTTGGAAATTATACCTTCTGCCTAATTTCACCTTGGTGGTAGTCACTGTGTCCTAGCATTCCCATCCGTACCATTCCCATCCATACTTACCACCTTCCATCCTTCTTCCCCTCCGTTTCCTCATCTTTTGGGTTTTCAGCTCCATTGACCCAAGAAGGGATTGTACCTCATTTCATGGGAAGAAGGGGCTAAAGGCTTGGAGGTCTTGTAGTTGGCAAAAGATAGAAGCCAATATTATCCTTCTAGATGCTTCCCCTCAGGTCCTGGGAACAATGAAATGCTTATCCAAAAAATGAAGGACCTGCAAAAGAAATCACATAATTAATAAATGTCTGCTTGTTGAGGAAACGCATTTTGCGGTGTCTGTTACTTTCCATTGCATATGGTGGTTTGTGTGTTTCTAGCTTCAATTGGCATTGCGATACTCTTTACTTTCCATTGCACATAGTACTCAATGCTGTGGACCTTAATCAATTAATGGCAATAAAAGGGCTTGGAAAAATGTTGCATTGCGGACGAAGGGAAACACACTCTCTACAAAGGCACCCATAAATGAGACAATACGAACTCTTGTATGTCAAGAACCCCATGCCTAGAAGTCTTGCCACAAATCTACCTCACACTTACTACATGACTTAGATAGGTTCTCCTTGGGAAACACCCTTGACTTGGGGATTGGCTAACCCAATAGGCACCTTGACACCCCTCCCACACCTAAATTTGACAAATTTTATAAGGTCTTTGAGCATTTGTTTAGTTTGAAAAGGGGGGTTTGATGCACATGTTTGGGTGGTTCTCTTATTAAATGTGTCTTACTTGGCATGATTCATATGACTTGTGGACCCTTGGAGGGCGTACTTGTTTGTCTTTGCAGGACTTTGCCCACATGATGGATGCTAGACCCCACGTTTGGGGCACCATTTGATGATGAGCATTGCACCTTGATGATGGAGGACGTTGCCTTTGGAGGCATCTTGGCATGGCTAGAGGATTAGACTCCACCCTTCTCCACTTGAACGCTGGCCTTTGGAGCCCTAAACCTCACCTTCCTAGCCCATGACGTCACCTAGGGGCTAGGGTTTGATGGATTGATGGAGGAGGCATGTAGCATGGACCTTGGGACATGAGAGAGGGACACATGGCCTTTGGAGGCCCAACGTTCCACCTTTTCAGCCTTTATGTCACTCTTATGAGCCTAGCGTCACCCTCTTAGGGTTTTATTTCATGTAAATTTATTTTTTTGTAAATTGAAAAGACAATTTGAAGGGGTCGACCCTCTTGTGTAAAGACATGAATTTTCATTAGTGTCTTTTGGATTGCTCGGGTTTCCATATAAATATGGCTAGCCAAAACTCATTGTATCATCACGACTTCTCACCTTTGTGAGAGACAAGTCTGAAATTTTCACCTTATTTGGGTCTTGTTGCCGCCTTTATACACACCTGGGTAACGTGGAAGAAATCTTCAATCCACTTGGTGTGTCCTTGGGGGCAAGTTAGAGTTAAGGTGTTGTCACCTAATCCTCAACTCCTCCGTCTAGGCCAACTCCTAGCGAAGCCAAGGGGGGTAGTCCCTAAGAAAATGAATCTAAGGCCTTTAATCTATGAAGACTGAAACTCAAATTTAATCTAGGAGTTTATTATGGAAATATCAGGATTTACATCAACAACATATATGATTCAATTATGTAAAAAAGGAGACACCTTGTAAGCCACATGAAAGAATCATTCATACATTCATTACATACTTCAAAAAAAAAAAAGATGACTTGAACCATATGAACCTTTTGAAGTAAAGATAGATCTGACAAGATAGATAAAAGTAAAGACCAGTGCCAGAAAAGTAAATGTGATGTTTTGAATAATGTCGCGTTTATTTTATCTTGAGTATTTTATTATGGGATTTGGGAATATTAAGTAAGTCTTGAAACTGTGAAGTGGGGATTAAAGTCGGGGTCCCCACTCTTTGTGTGCAAAGTGTATTTGGCCTACCTTACTTGCTATTTAGCAATCTTATAGACATGTCGATTGGGTGTGCCGTAGGTCCAACAAAGGAGAGAACATATCTCATTAACGAGTATCCTCCGTGACTTAACACACTCCACCCAGATGCAGAGGCCTTAGACGAATAGCGCAGTAAGGCATATTTCCCTAATTAAAACTAGCATGCGTTACTCAGGTCCCTTTCTGAGTCACCGAATACCACTCGAAAGTAGCAACGGGCTTGCATACGCAGTTGAGTAACTAAGGTTTATTCCAAATAATTGCAAAAAGGAACTAATCTAGCAACTAGTTTTCTACAAAATGAAACTAATCTAAGACTATTGTGGTTAATTTTTTTAGAATTGAAATTTAGTGATGTGAGTTCTTTTTATCTTTTTATGCAAGTAAAACTAAAAATACTAAGTGAACAACATGGGAAACAACCCCAAAGCCAAAAAGGACACCAACACCTATTTCCCTGAAGATTTTCCAAGTCCTAACAAGCTGCCAACTAGGCTTGTCTTTGACCTCAAGTTGGCTCTAAGTTTCAACTGTCAAACAAGGGTTTGCTGCTGTTTTATGACAACAAACTGTTCAGTAACTTCTTTGCTGTTTTGTTACGGTTACATAGGCCATTAAGGTGCTTTAGCATGTAGTTTTGTCACAAGATGTTAGCACATGCATACCATAAGCTATATAACACACCTAGAAATCTTTTAGTGCTGAAATAATGTTGTTCTAAACACTAACATACATGAAAATGAACACAGGTATCTTTGGTCAACATGACCTTGGATAAAACCCTCCCGGGGAAAACCAGTTTCGAATCTGAGTGTATAAATGTGGAGAATAGAAGGTGGAATACAACAAGTACAATAAACAGATGAACCTGATACAATAACAACTTGAACCACGCTGAAACACAAGTCCAAATGAAGAAGATGCGCCCTCCTCACAATATTTCCTAGACCACTGAACCAAAGCGCTCTGCTGAATGAAAGCTCTAATGGAGAAACCCTCCCACAATACTCTGAATCTGTGTTGTAGCTCTCCACTGAAACTGTCCTCACTGCAATTTGAGCTCTGCAAGTCCTCCCTGCTAGCTGTGCACCCTCCTCATAGCAAGAACTAGCTCCACAAATAAATGAAGGACTAAGCTTGCTGGCTACCACCATGAATGTGGGTGCCCAAGCTTTCCTCACTCAATGCATCCAACCTCATCCTCATGCTCCTCTCCCAACTCTCTTGGTGAACATAACAAGGAATAATGAGTTCTCCTTTGCCCTTGCGCCCTCCTTAAGGAAGCATAAGGAAACCTAAAATATGAGTGGATGAGATCATCTCATCTCATCCTTAATCAATGGTTGAGATCATCTCAAAAGAATCTCAACTCAAAACCCACTTTACTTAAGTTTCCATAGTTTCACTTTATGTCCCTCAATTCACCCACTGTGAATTAATTGTCATTTTAGGCTAAAATGACCAAATTTCACTTTTGACTTAAATCTCCTAAGTCAAAGTGAAATTAGACATAAGGTACATGGTACATGGTACAAAGTACTTCCCACATGTGTTTAGAAGCTCACAAACACAAGGGGACCACTTTCCAAGGTACCCAAATCTCAACACTTCCTCTTACCGAGGAAAGTGCCCTTCACCACCAATATCATCCCTATAGTGGACATGGTTGCCTACTGGCAAATACTCGGTGAGTATGGCTGTACCATGATCAATGAAAGTAGTCCTTCACATAGATCTGCTCAATCTGCATGATCTATAGATGGAAATGTCTCTCCACCTATCCAAGATCACTTAGATCTTGGTATCAAACCAAAGATCTCCACCTTGGTCTCCCACCAAGGATTTCTACCTCTTGGAATCTCGCCAACGGTCACTACTCTTGGCATCTCACCAAGAGTCACTCTCTTGGCATCTGACGAAGAGTCTCCCCCTCTTGGTATTTCACCAAGAGCACCTGGATCTCGACATCTCACCAAGATCCTCAACTTGGCCTCTCGCCAAGTAGCTTCCACTTGAAGTGGAACCAAAATCTGATCTGCCTGTCTCCGTAGCCAAGTGAGGCTCAAGCCTCCGTGGTGCCCTGCCGCTCCTCCTCATCAATCTCTGATGCTCTGAAGCCCCTGCACCAACCCTTTGTCTCGACAACTCTGAAATTGAAGTTGTCTCGGGTGTACCAATCACCCCTGATGATGGTGTCCATGAAAACTGAGTCTGAGCTCCCTTTGAATCACTATTATGAGTCAGTAGGTCCTCCTCAACTCTGTCTCCCCACTCGATGCTGGATGGTGTAACAACAGACAAAGTAGTCGCGAATGCACACTCTCTTGCAAACTGTTCATCGAACTCAAGCTCCTCTGCTGTCGCTGCTGAAACATCATGCTGCTTCTTCTTCTTCTTGGGACACTGTCCTGCATAGTGACCCATCTCCCTACAAGCAAAACATCTCACTGTGCTCATGTCTCTGTTCTGCCCACTACTTCTCTCTCCCTATGGCGGGGCCCCAAACTTGGGACTCTGTCGACCTCCCCTGCCGGTCTTCTTCTTGCCCTTTGTCCAAAGAGCAAGGTCCTCATCACCCTGTAATGTTTGCTGCTGTCTAGGAGCCTCTGATATAAGTCTAGTCTCCTCCTGAACGTAATCATTCCACAATCTCTCCCAAGTGGGCACGATCTCCCTGGCAACAATGCCATGAACAAATGGACTCGATGGTTTGGTGAAGCTGTTTAAGGCTGTCCTCACCATAGAATCTGGGTCCACCACCTCTCCAACGACTCCAAGCTCGTCTCTAATCTGGGTGTATCGGCCAAGGAAAGAAGTAACTGATTCATCCTGGAGCATATGAATGCCCCCGAGTTGATCATACAGAACCATCTTCCGGTTCTGGTTAGAGCTCTCATAAAGCTTGCATAGAGATGCCCACATCTCAAATGCATAAGCTTTTCCAGTCAAGTGGGGAATGATGTGATCTCGCACTGCATCACATATCGTCCTCTTTGCCTTGTTGTTCCTCTTCTTGAATTCTGCTAACAAGACGGGAGTAGTAGCAGGGGGAACATGAACAACTGCCTGAACTATATCCCATAGTTCGAGGTCCTCCAAGACAAAGACAATCCTGGCCTTCCAAGGCGACCAGTTGCTAGCTCCAGCTAGCCTATCCTCCACACACATCTGAGATGCTGACATCATTGCCGACTACACTCAAACTGATGCTGCAACTGCAAAGGAACGTTGCCTCACTCCTGTCAACACAGGTGTGAAAAGAGGTAAACAAACAACGACCTCACTCCTAGCAATATAGGTGTGAAAAGAGGTCGTGAAAAATTAACCTCACTCCTACCACGTAGGTGTGGAAAGAGATTGACGAAAATGTCCACAAACTGCTCTACAACCCTCCACAAAATTCTGCCAACAAGCTGCCACTAAACTCAGTCAATGGCTGTCCACAAAATCTGCCCAAAAGGTGTCTAAAACAGTCCACCAAGACGCTGTCCAAAACTCAGCAAAAATCAGCCACCAAGCTCCGATACCATGAAGATTTTCCAGGTCCTAACAAGCTGCCAATTAGGTCTGTCTTTGACCTCAAGTTGGCTGTAAGTTTCAACTGTCAAACAAGGGTTTGCTGCTGTTTTACAAACTGTTCAGTAACGTCTTTGCTGTTCTGTTACGGTTACATAGGCCATTAAGGTGCTCTAACATGTAGTTTTGTCACAAGATGTTAGCACATGCATACCATAAGCTATATAACACACCTAGAGATCTTTTAGAGCTGAAATAATGCTGTTCTAAACACTAGAATACATGAAAATGAACACAGGTATTTTTGGTCAACATGACCCTGGATAAAACCCCCCCGGGGAAAACCAGTTTGGAATCTGAGTGTATAAATGTGGAGAATAGAAGGTGGAATACAACAAGTACAATAAACAGATGAACCTAATACAATAGCAACTTGAACCAAGATGAAACATAAGTCCAAGTGAAGAAGATGTGTCCTAGGATGGTGCACCCTCCTCACAATGTTGCCTAGACCACTGAACTGAAACGCTCTGCTGAATGAAAGCTTTGATGGAGAAACCTTCCCACAATACTCTGAATCTGTGTTGTAGCTCTCCACTGAAACTGTCCTCACTGCAATTTGAGCTCTGCAAGTCCTCCCTGCTAGCTGTGCGCCCTCCTCCTAGCAAGAACTATCTCCACAAATATATGAAGGACTAAGCTTGCTGGCTATCACCATGAATATGGGCGCCCAAGCTTTCCTCACTCAATGCATCCAACCTCATCCTAATGCTCCTCTCCCATCTCTCTTGGTGAACATAACAAGGAATAATGAACTCTGCTTTGCCCTTGCACCCTCCTTAAGGAAGCATAAGTAAACCTAAAATATGAGTGGATGAGATCATCTCATCTCATCCCTAATCAATGGTTGAGATCATCTCAAAAGAATCTCAACTCAAAACCCACTTTACTTAAGTTTCCATAGTTTCACTTTATG
>ML841189.1:21054-31243 GCA_009831015.1 Picea engelmannii | reverse complement strand
CTCAATTCACCCACAAAGTGAATTAATTGTCATTTTAGGCTAAAATGACCAAATTTCACTTTTGACTTAAATCTCCTAAGTCAAAGTGAAATTAGACATAAGGTACATGGTACATGGTACAAAGTACTTCCCACATGTGTTTAAAAGCTCACAAACACAAGGGGACCATTTTCCAAGGTACCCAAATCTCAACATTCCCCCTAGGGCTGGGGAAATGAAGAAAACACGAGCTTTGTGACTCACAAACTTATTTAACTTCTACACTACTTTCTTTTTGGGATGCTCTTGATCTTTATAGTGCGAGACCAAGGCTTACAATGTTTTCCAAGTCAAAAATCTGAACTAGATGATTCCTGGCAACTATGGAGGTTTCTTAAAGTGGTTTAATCTTCGAAATCCGGACAGAGCCTCCCCTTGTACCTATTACTTTTGCAGGAAAACAACAAGTTATTAGCTTGAAAGATGGCCAAAAACACCTTGGGAAGTGTCTTTGGTCAACTCCAAAATATACAAAAATTAACTAAGTAAATCTAGGCTAAAGCAAGCAAAAGTAACTAAGGAGTGAGAGCTAGAAAGCTAGCCTCCTTAGGGTCTTTTGGGCTGATTTAAAATCAACAAGTAAAACAACAAACAATCAATCTTAAAAGATGCCCATAGACACCTTTAAAGTATATTGGAACTGTTAAGTTTTGAGCTATTATTAGGTTTCTTTTCAATTTACTAGATAACAATAGCATAGGTAGGATCACTGAGAGAAACACAATCACAAGATACACAACATTTATCTTGGGAAACCCTCATGGGGGAGAAAACCCAACAAAAACTTCCTTAATATAGATAGCCAATACAATGCCAAGACAATAAACCAAAGACTAGAGAATATCCTCCACTGAGCAATGTGCCTCTCTCTTCCTTCTTCTCCCAACTGCAGCTACCAAACTTGCGCACTGAGTGAGCGAATGAGTGAGTGTGATAATGAGGCGCTGGCTTCCATTATTTATACAAACTGGCAGGTGCTGAAAAGGTGTCTCTTCATTGTGCAGGGCCAACTTGTCTTCTTAGTGGTTAAAACCACTTTAATTAGGCCTGGGGGCTGACTTCTTAATTTGCATAATACAATTAGGGTTTGACCAATCCGTAAAAGGGGATTTGGTCAAATACAATGCTCGACGTGATCAATCCACAAAAGGGGATTGATCTATTTAATAATGACTCAATAATAAATAGAATACTCTTTGCAGTTACAATATTTCAATACTCCCCCTTAACAAGAAGGGTATTCAGCAGACACAACTCAATACAACATCATCAAGAGAGAGAGAGGGCAACAACATCAACAACATATGGAACACTGACTCGCATATCTATAAATCATTGGAAGTTTTCTTATCATCATCGTTCACAGCATGGAGCTGGAGTAGCATCATCATCCTCATCAACATGAGGCTAAAGTAACATCATCATCATCATCATCTTTAGCATGAGGCTAAAGTAACATCATCATCTTCTTTAGCATGAGGCTAAAGTTATATCATCAACATCTTTAGCATGAGGCTAAAGTAACATCATCATCTTCAGCATTAAAGCTGAAATAACATCATCTTCATCATCTTCAGCAAGAAGCTGAAGTGGCATCATCATCTTCAGCAAGAAGCTGAAGTGGCATCATCATCTTCATCTTCAGCAAGAAGCTGAAGTGGCATCATCATCATCTGCATCAACATGGATTAGTATAACACTAATACATCATCATCATCAATAGCAACACGAGGTTGATACAACATCAACAACAACAACATCACAGCACGAAGGCTGGAGCATCATCAACATCAACACTAAGCTGGAAATCTTAATCTCGAAGCTGGCATCTCATCAACATCAACATGAAGCTGGAAATCTTCAGCACGAGGCTGGCATCACAACAACATCAACACGAAGCTGGAAATCTTCAGCACGAGGCTGGCATCACAACAACATCAACACGAAGCTGGAAATCTTCAGCACGAGGCTGGCATCTCAACAACATCAGCACGAAGCTGGAAATCTTCAGCACTAGGCTGGCATCACAACAACATCAGTGCGAAGCTGGAAATCTTCAGCACTAGGCTGGCATCACAACAACATCAGCACGAAGCTGGAAATCTTCAGCACTAGGCTGGCATCACAACAACAACAACACGAAGCTGGAAATCTTTAGCACTAGGTTGGCATCACAACAACTTGTGGTACTCTGACAGATCCAAAGGATTTGCCCAGGAGTCAAAGGATTCCCTAGGATATAAAATCCTAACGGAGCTAGCACTACTAACCAAAGCTAGCATATACATGCACAAGTACTCTGACAGCCCGTCCTTACAGACCTTCGAGATATGTCCAGGGATGATCAGTCCCCTAGGATATAAAATCCTAACTGAGCTACCCGCTATTGGTCAGGATACCATAGTATCATCAACACTACTCCCCCTTTCGAGGGAGGTCCTTTCGGACTATACCAAGCTTGTCTCGAAAGTGCTCAAACTTTACACGAGACAGAGGATTGGTCAACACATCTGCAACCTGTTCATCTGTGCCAACATATTGGAGCTTTATAGCTCCTCTCTGCATCATATCATGAATGAAGTGATACCAGATCTCTATGTGCTTTAACTCATCATGGAACAAATCATTTTTATACAACTCTAGTTATCACATAGGATCACGGTGGCTTCCATCTCTAGATCAAATAGATCTGTCAACAACATCCAAAGCCATATGGCTTCACAACTGGCGGAACATGCTGTAATATATTCTGCTTCTGCTGTGCTGGGAGCAATGCTGGATTGCTTCCTACTCTGCCATGAAGTCATGGCTGACCCCAGAGTGAAACAACATCATGAAGTGCTCTTTCTATCAGAAACACTTCTAGCTCAATCTGAATCAGTATATCCATACAATCTGAAGTCACGATCTCTAGTATAACAAAGACCAAAGTCCAATGTACCCTTAAGGCATCTCATCACATGTTTTGCATCATCAAGGTGAACACGTCTGGGTTCTACCAGATACTGACTAAAGGCAAAAACATATATTTGGCCTGGTATTCGTCAGATACATCATCGAACCAATAATCTGTCTGTACAGAGTAGCATCAACCAATTCTGACGAGGTATTTACCAGGAGCTTCAAATTCGTTTCCATGGGTGTGTACATGGATTTACATTTCAACATGTCAAACCTCTACATTATTTCAATTGCCTACCTCCCTTGGTTAAGGAAGATCTTCTCTGGGTTCTGCCAAACTTCAAGACCTAAGAGATAATGCATTAGGTCTTTCATCAAACTCTGTAGCGAGCTTCTTCTGTAATCTGTGATGAGCTTTTCTTCATCTTGTCAAGAATACATCATCTACATATAGTAGCAACATCACTCGCTCATCATTCATAACCTTGAGGTAAAGGTTAGAATCGGTTTTACTCTTGGTAAAGCCCAAGCTCGTCAGGAAACTGCCAATTTTGCCATATCAAGCTCTAGGAGCTTGCTTCAACTTGCACAGAGCCTTCTTCAACCTGCAGACCTGAGTCTTTTTATTTTCAACTTCAAACCAAATTTTCACATTACATTGTACCAATCTAGTACACTTGCTCAGTTGCAACTCAATTTGCACAATCATGTGCTAGCTCTATGTGTTCTCTGCAAAGCACTATTTGTCTCACTGCCTGAGAGTATGTCCTCTCCTCTTTCTATAACTGTTCCTTATGGATCTGGGACTCTGCACTTGCGGTTGCTTTGAAGCTGAGAATGGTTGCTCCATTCTTACTGTGACTGCTGAAATCAGAGAGTAACTCCTCTACTCCATCATGGCAACAAATTCATCTGAAACTAAGAGTGACTCAATAACTGATACTGAATGTAGCTCTTCTTCTTTCATGGAGGTAACTCTATCTTTTATTGTAGTCATGTCTCCATGACCCAACTAATGTACTGCACCAATTGCCACTCAATTTTAAATATGGGGATTGCTCCCCCTGCATCTCATACTATATATGAATCATGGTTGTTCTGGTTGTCTTCATGAATACTGGAACTATTTCTTTAATTACTGGAGTAAGTGTCTCGTCATAGCCTTCTCCCTCTTGCTGGGAGAATCCTCTGGACACACATCAGGATTTGTACATCTGCAACATGCTTGATCTGTTAGATCAATCTTGGAAGTCAATATTGATTTCTCTTCTAGTCTCACGGAAAAATCCATATCCTAGTCTTTTTGACTGGCTTCCTTCTCTGTCACTGAAACAAGGGAATCTTCCCAGGAGATTTCATATCTCCTACGAGTCTCTGAAGTTGCGATCTAGTCTTCTCGTGGCATCTGTCTCCCAGTCCTGGAAGTTGTCTCTTCATTTAATCCTTTCTGAGATCGGGCTTACTCTCGATTTCTTCTGAGGCTACAAGGACTTCATCATTTCTTATGGGGTATACTTGGTGTTGAATACCAAGTCTAAATATGAAAGGCTGAGTCAGACTTCCAAGGAGTTCTGCTTCCCGTCAAGGTGGCTTCATTATCCTTTGACCAAGTCTTCTGTGAGTTCTTGTTCTAATATTCGGTCATCTTTGGAGCCTTCTGCTCCTTACAATCAATCTCCATATGAGATACTCTGGATCTCAAAAGATAGATTCTTCTTCATCTTCTTTGGTACATGAATGTATATGGTCATGTACATAGTTTGCTTCATGTCTCATCTAATCTGTTGCCTTCTGCAACCTTCACTATAGCTTCCTCAGGGTTATCACCTGTGACCTGAAACAAGGTCAACAAAACAACAAGCAAGAATAATACTCTTTTGATAATAGTAAATAAAACAATAGCACGAATAATCGTCATAGTAGCTCCTTTAGAGCTATCACTTGTGACCTGTCTGAAACAAAGATCAAAAGTAAGAAATACAATACGAAATGAGGTCAACACTCTTCTAGTGTTGTGATCAAACATTCCTCCATGGCAACCTGGGACCAACACAAGAAGTTTCTCCCAGAGGAGATGTTAGTTGTATTTGGTAAATGATTACATTAAGCATTTATCTCAATATGTTCATATGCTACCAAGTATAATACTTTTCAAAAACTGCTACCTCAACTATAATGTTTACTTGTAAAGGGGTAGTTATCAACTTGTCATGTGCAACTTTGAATCTTATCAACTTAATTAATCAAACCTGGAACCTAGAGCCTTGTCCTCAAGAATGAGTGTGTTGTTTTTCTTCCAAGTCTCCTTCACTCAAGATGACGAGTGCTTTCTTCAACTTGTCTTCTGTACTAAGACAATATGCTATCTTGATAGAAAACTGGGTTAGAGAATAAACTCTATGGTCTCAATTTTAATCCATCTAATACCTTGACTTTAATTTTGACCAAAGGTTAGTATGATGGTCATATCTTTAACATGCAACCTAGATCAAAATAATGTCATAGCAAATAGATGCATATCAGAATAATTAAACCTGGGTTGCATTATTCCTCTGAATGTGTTGGATCTGAGATCCTTCTGGATCTATGGCAAGAGATGCCTTCTCTTGCAAATACCCTTTAAAGCTTAACAATTTAAACATATGTGAGTACATACCTTTGATAGCATTTGCAGGTAGTGGCACCATCTAGTAGCAGCTATAATAATTACCAACCATTAAAAACTTCAAGGGTGACTGCAACTGGTACTGTAGCTAATACTTCAACTGATACTGCCACTGCAATTAATACTGCAACTGCAATTAATACTGCAACTGCAACTTAGGGTTTTATGAGGAAACCCTAATTTTTCAAACTTCAAATTTTGAAATTCTGATCCAGGGGCGAGATGCGCTGAGCTGAGGCGAGTAAGCTGGTGCAGTCAGATTTCTAAAAATCCAAATTTTACCCCTTGAAACTGAGCTTGCGGAAATTTGGACTGGTACTTCTGGTACTGGTTCTGGTTTCCTGGTTTTCTTGTACTAGTCAAAACTAGGGTTTGACTTTCCAGAGTATTTATCCACTGAAAAGGTGCGCTCAAGGTGCCAAAGAGTTCCCTAGGCTAGGGCACACTTTTCTAGATGGTTTTTAGGCTGATATTCCTCTTCAACAAAAAGCCCTAATTTTCTTGTACAACAACAGTGACGTTTTTCTTTATCCAGTGAAAGATGCTCTCTTCAGCTTAGCTCTGATACCATGTTAAGTTTTGAGCTATTATTAGGTTTCTTTTCAATTTACTAGATAACAATAGCATAGGTAGGATCACTGAGAGAAACACAATCACAAGATACACATCATTTATCCTGGGAAACCCTCATGGGGGAGAAAACCCAGCAAAAACTTCCTTAATATAGATAGCCAATACAATGCCAGGACAATAAACCAAACACTAGAGAATATCCTCCACTGAACAATGCACCTCTCTCTTCCTTCTTCTCCCAACTGCAACTACCAAACTTGTGCACTGAGTGAGCGAATGAGTGAGTGTGATAATGAGGCGTTGGCTTCCTTTATTTATACAAACTGGTAGGTGCTGAAAATGTGTCTCTTCACTGTGCAGGGCCGACTTGTCTTCTTAGTGGTTTAAACCACTTTAATTAGGCCCGGGGGTCGACTTCTTAATTTGCATAATACAATTAGGGTTTGACCAATCCGCAAAAGGGGATTTGGTCAATTACAATGCCTGACGTGATCAATCCACAAAAGGAGATTGATCTATTTATTAATGACTCAATAATAAATAGAATACTCTTTGCAGTTACAATATTTCAACAGGAACACCCCTAAAAAAACTGGAAAATTTCAGAGTAAAGAAACTCTACTAATGCAAGATAAAATAACCAAGGAGAGGGAGCTAGAGAGCTAGCCTCCTTGGGGTCTTTTGGGCTGATAAGAATCAACGAATAAAGGCAAACAATTTTGCAGATATTTAAATGAAAGTACATAAAAGACTTGCTTAGACTTAGCTTTAATATTTTTCGATAAGATACTAATCCTAGCAAGGTTAAAAGAACTAGATCTAGCTACAAATGATAAATTCCTTTATATAGACTTTTAGATCTAGTCTAGAAATTGTATGCAAAGATTTAGATTTAGATTTTACTTTTAAAATATCAAAGACTTAGATGCACGCAAACAGTGACCAATAGAACATAATTTTTTTTATAGGATTTTCTGAGTAAGAGAAGGGATATGCCCTGTTTCTTGGAATTTTGAACAAGATGGGCAATGGAGTCCCAGAAGATGAAGAGGAGCTATGTCACTTGGCTTATGAGACTTGTGGATGGCATAGCCGAATCCTTCCACCACTCCTAAGAAATGTGTGTTGAGATTTGGGTACCTTGGAAAGTGGTCCCCTTGTGTTTGTGAGCCTCTAAACACAAGTGGGAAATACTTTGTACTATGTACCATGTACTTTATGTCTAATTTCACTTTGACTTAGGAGATTTAAGTCAAAAGTGAAATTTGGTCATTTTAGCCTAAAATGACTATTAATTCACTTTGTGGGTGAATTGAGGGACATAAAGAGAAACTATGGAAACTTAAGTAAAGTGGGTTTTGAGTTGAGATTCTTTTGGAGAAATCTCATCCCTTGATTAGAGATGGGATGAGATGATCTCATCCACCCATATTTTAGGTTTCCTTATGTTTCCTTAAGAGGGCTGCATAGGGCAAGGAGAGGCTCATTCACTTGTATGTTTACCAAGAGAGTTTGGAGAAGGGCAAGAAGATGAGAATGGAAGCATTGGGAGAGGAGAGCTTTCGCGCCTCCTTTCATGGAGGGCTCATAAATGCTTAGGGCCCAACTTATTTGTGGTTGTTGTTCTTGCTTGGAGGAGGGCGCACTTGAGGAGGAGGGCATACCTATAGCAGGGAGGTCTTGCAGTGGTCAGATTGCTTTGAGGATTGTTTCAGTGGAGAGGTAGCACACAAGAACACATTGTGGTTTAAGGGTTTCTCCATCAGAGCTTCAAGGAGCAAGGGCGCTTCATTTCAGTGGATAGAGCAACATTTGAGGAGGGCGCATCATGCTAGGGAGTATCTTTCACTCTTGGATTTGTGTTGCAGCTTGAGACAAGCTTCTTTTTTATCAGGTTCATTTGTTTCATGTACTTGTTGTATTCCACCTTCTATTCCACACTTATATATTCTTCCATTCCAAACTGGTTTTCCCCGGGGGGTTTTTTATCCAGGTTCATGTTGACCAAAAATACTTGTGTTCATTTCATGCATGCTTAGAATTGTAAATCAACATTTAAAGTTGTAAAGATCTAGGAGGTAGTGTTATTTGTTTTGAGTATATTGCATGTGCTAACATTGGGAAAATATAACACCTGCAAGGGCACCTCAAAGGGACACTTAACCATTAAAACTGTGAGCAGAAAGTACTTGACTGTTTGCTATCCTAAAATAGCAGCAAAGGACAGTCACAGAGATTGAAACTTAGAGCCCAACAAGAGGTCAAAGACAGAGCTGTTGGGCAGCCTCATAGTACCTCAAAAAATCTACATGGTATCAGAGCCAATGGTGGCTTAGACTTGCTGATTTTTGAGCATTGAGTGGACATATTTGTTGGACAGTTCAGGGCAATTTTGGGACAGCTCGTTAGTAGATTTTTGGACAGCTTGTTGGCAGTGTTTGTAGACAGCTTGTGGGCAGATGTGTTGGACAGCCTGTAGGACTGTTTTGGACTTGTGTTTTTCAGCCTCTTTTCACACCTATTTGGATAGGAGTGAGGCTGATTTGGACAGCCTCTTTTCACACCTGTGTGGACAGGAGTGAGGCTGTATTTTATAACCTCTTTTCACACCTATTTGCTAGGACTGAGGTTGTGGTGTTACTGCCTCTTTTCACACCTGTGTTGACAGGAGTGAGGCAGTACTCTTGTGTTGTTTTAGCATTAGTGTGAGCCTTAGCGGACAACCATGTCGGTGTCTCAGATGCGGGCAGAGGATAGGCTAGACAGAGCTAGCAACTGGTCCTCTTGGAAGACCAGGATCACTTTCGTCTTAGAGGACCTCGAACTATGGGATATAGTTGATGCTCCCTGTTGCCGCCTTATACACACCTGGGAGACGTGGAAGAAATCTTCAATCCACTTGGTGTGTCCTTGGGTGCAAGTGAGAGTTAAGGTGTTGTCACCTAATCCTCAACTCCTCCGTCTAGGCCAACTCCCAGCGAAGCCAAGGGGGGTAGTCCCTAACAAATATACTAAGGCTTTTAAGCTAAGTACAAAAATTTAAATCTAGGAGTTTATTATTCTTTCAAACCATCAACCATAAACTGAATAAAACATGAAACAAACATTCACCACAATATATATATATATATATAATCAAATGAACATGTACTTGCATCAAAAGGATATTGAGAAACAATTGTTAGGTGCAAGTTTCATTTACATTAAATATATAACAAATTATGAAATGAAGCCTGTGGCTTTGCTGAATGTGAAAATTGAGACCAGTGCTTTAATGAGAATCGTGGACAATGTAGTTCGAGTGTTTTATTAGGGTAAATTAATGTTCAATTAGTGAAATGGTTTGGGCCTCCTTGGAGGTTAACTCTTTGCTTGGAAACTTGCGGAGAGATTTACCGAAACCCAAATGGTCTCACGAGTAAAACTCACTCAAAGTGCTGGATGTCCAAAACGGGTGGGAAGCCAGGTCCCGAGAGGGCCCACCTTACTTCTCATGTCACTTCAAGGCGTTTTCCCGCACATTAAGTTAACAACTTCGGGGGTTGTCCTAATTAAAACTATCAACCACTGACCAACACAGCGTGTATGAACTTACTTCCAGCAGATCGAGACGAGCTCGCAACTGGAAGGGTCAGGAACCGCACTGAGAGCTGAGGGGAATTTTTTTATTTTATTGACATAAAATAAAAGTGTGAGACTAATTACTAGATCCACACTGATCAGGCCCCTTTCGAGGTCGCTGAGGGGATGGTTTATTTTGCCCAAAAAGAAAGTAAATGTGAGACTAATTACTAGATCCACACTGACCAGGCCCCTTTCGAGGTCGCTAAGGGGATGGTTTATTTTGCCCAAATTGAAATTGCGAAAATGAAACTAATCTAGCAATTAGTGTTCTACTTGCAAAAAATGAAATCTAATCTAAATGTTGTGTTTAAGATAGATTGATTTGTTACTTTAACTTATGCTGAAAGGAGAAAAGCAAGAAACCAAAACTTGAACACACACCACACT
>ML841188.1:19916-40965 GCA_009831015.1 Picea engelmannii | reverse complement strand
GTAATGCCACCCAAGGACCCTGACCCACCATGAGCTTAGGAATCATATCCTCATCATCATTAGTTGGGGGAGGAGGCACGTCCCCAATGAAAGTGTCAATATATACAATATATATAGTAAAGAACAATAATTATAGAGTTAATTCATTAAACAATTTAATAAAACAAGTTAAAGAACGTGCTAGAATTAATTTGATTATAATTAAGTAAGACAATAAAATGAAACTATATTAATTTAAACAAAATAATAATATTAGCTCTATCATATGGTGGCACATCTAATGTGAAGAGGATATTCATACATTATCTCCAATCCAACCTGTGTAAGGACACGACACCATGACAAACATGTGATCCACCGCATTGCATACTATATCTAGTCCATCTAGCGCAATCTTGGTTGGAAATTACACCTCTCCCCTCTTGGGAATCATCTCCCCCCACATATACATCCACACACAAGTCCTTGGAAACCTCTCAAAAAATACGAAAAAACAACTCTGAGGCAAATGGGAAATTCATCCTCACACGCATCATAGCCCAAAATATGTCGAGTGCTATACAAACTTGTCGCAAAAAAATGGAAAACCATATAACACACCATGGTTGTTGTACCGACGAATCAACATAATACAAAAGAGAGAAGATAATGCACTTCCCATCACTGGTAAAATGGGCTATGGTAGTCACTAATAGTGAGAGGCACCTAACCTCCTATGCACCAAAAGAGGTGATTTTCAGTTGTCCACCATACATCTGAAAATCAACTGGGGATAGTACCTCAAGCCCAACATATCACTGAGAGGACATGAGCTAACTCTTAGTGGAAACACCTAATGAGACATTTTGTAACTGAGGAAAATCATCCCCTCTCTTAGATAGCCCAATGATAAAGTAAATATCCTCCTCAATTGGATGATACCACTAATCTAGAACCACATGGAAAGCCTATGGATGGACATCCCATCGATGAATTAGATGCACCAAAAACCCGGAGTTCCCCTTAAGGGATGTATCCTCCTAAAATTACTTAAGGATTCCTACATCCCTCAAGAGAGCATGATTCATTGCATTAATAGGGAGAGGGTACAAATCCCTCTCCCTCTCCCTCTCCTCCCATTCTCGTACAACATTGTATAGGTCCACCCTCTGCTCATGTTGTTGTTGTTTCTCTCTCCACTCATGTCTCTACATGATTAACATATGAAATACATCAGCCTCACTCATACATACAACATAAAAAATATCCACTCAATGGTAAATACATTTATAAATTTAAAAAAATAACTTCCTTCAAAACAGAAGATAATTGCATTAACGGTGTGCCAAAAGCATAGTCATGCATTGTCAATGGTGCGCCTGGATATATTGTCAGCACCGTGATTGGTGCGTTATTGTAAACTAAGGCATCGAAAAAAACATGTTCTACTATGTTATGTGGTGCATTGGAAAAAGGTATTGCATTGGGGATCTACACTACAACACATACTCCTCGGTGCATTAATTTTATTATACACATCGATTAAACCAAAAAAAAAATTAAAATATTAATGCAGGTAAACAATTATTTAAAATTTAAAAAAAAATGTGGTGCATATACATTCACTACATGCACCGGTGCATCTAAATAACATAGTTGCACCATCACATAAACTTTAACAAATTTTCGAGTATGGAAGTTATTACGGTGAGTTTCAGTCATTACTATCGCACTACACACAGTGCCACCAAAACAATTACTAGGAGCAACACAACACAATGTTACATTTATCGGCAGTGTGTTTGGTAAAAATGAACACAACGGTGTGCACATTTACCAATGCACCACGTAAAAATATATCTGATAAGGGAAGTGCACTATTTACTTTAATGCCCTGGTCCGTTATCTCTACTTTGATGCATCGCCCTGCCAGTTATATGATTTTATTCGATGTGTCATTAAATGTATGCGGCAGTGTGTTTATGTTTACCAAGGCACCACTGAGAAATGTAACAAGGTTCTTGGTGTCCCTTGTAAATTTACAGGTTGCAATGTACACGGTGCGAGCCGAGAGCCTTGAACTCACCGCACAGTTGTTTTATTTTTTTATTTTTACACTTAAAATTTCACTCAATTTTAAATTTTAATCCAATGAAAACTTAAGTTATGAAGAAACAAGGATGTTACCTGGAAATTTTTTTGTCAAGGAGGCATGGTTGCGACGTACTCAAAAAAATAAATTTTCCCACCGTTTGGAAAAATTTGAAATTCATGCACTGAGGAACAGACAAAAGGAACACAACCAAGGAAAGCACCAATGGAAGGGTGCTTCATATAGGAAAATATTGCACCGATGCTTTTGAGCTCTACAACACTGAAAATGGTAAAATTGATTTTTATCGTCCATAATTTTGTTTAATAAAACCCTGTTCCGGTGCACCTGATGCACAACCTCACTGGGTCATACATGTTTAATGAGCGCACCTATTATATTTAAGAAAAAAAAACATCCCTAGCATGGTACACTTGTTTTTGGGTGTGCACTGGTGTGTATACTACTCGATAGCACACTGCCATACATTTGTTGAAAAACTACAATATTGAGAAAAATTGTATTTAAGCATGACAATGTGTGGTATGATAATAGACGCCCTGATACGCTTGGGTTTACAGAGCACATCACCAAAATTTGGAATTTAACCCTAACACTATGCTCCATATTGGAGCACTAGTGCGCATGATACAATGGAGTGCAATGGAATATAGTTTTTGACACAATCCTACATTGCTTCATAAAAGTTTTTTATTTAACCATATGACAGTGCATCTACTAATAGCGCACCAGTTCTTCCAGTGTTATGTTGTGCACCATAGATTTTAAAAGAATGTTATTACAATGCATCATTATTTCCTGGTGTGTCCTTATTTCGATAGCACATTGGATAATATTGTTCTTTATTTGAAATAAGCATGCTACGGTGCGCTAGTTTTGAGGACACCGATGCGCTTGTTGTAGGAAATCAATCAGTTCATTATGTACTTATAAAATAATTGGTGTAAAAACATCTGCTAAAACCTACTCTCACTCACCTCCGCTAGTATCATCCACTATAAATGGTTTTTTGGGATATTTTTGTAGGGGCGGCCACAAAAACCTCTGCTAAAGGGTCTTTTCCTTGTAGTGAAATTCCATTGAAAATGTATGTCATTCTCTCTTTCCTAGTGCAAAAAGGAATCATTTTTTCATATATATGGAAACCCCGTAGTTATATATACCCATTTTCTACCTCAAACTAAGTGTAGGTCCAATGAAGGTTTGTCTCATCAATATGATAGATTTATCATTTGGAGAATCACAATAGATTTGGAGAATCCAATGGGGAGGGATATTTGATTCTTCTCTAGTTTTAATTTACCCTTGCTTTTCAATCTTCTAAACATTTTTTATAGTTTAAAATATTCCATGTCACTCCCTAAAAGGATAGATCTTGTAAATCTGTTAGACCTATTCCATTTTCCTAAAATTTTGTAGATGGTCGTGATTGAGTAATTCATACTAGAGCGACTAGTCATATGTTTCATACTTGCTGGGCCATGACTACCTATAGAAAATCACTAGTTTCATTCTTACTTGGTCACGACCACCCCTATAGATCATTGTTTTTCAATTTTTTTGAATTTTCTTGATTAGATATAGACCGTGTTTGACCTTAGAATCATATTAGTGGTCTGATAGCTTAGATTCACAATCTATTTGAGCCTCTTGTTTATTTGGTTAAGTGTGAATTTTTTTTGAGGTCTCTTGAATTTATTTTGTTGGGTTTCTTGTATGAGTTTGATTCCTATCGAGAGATTATCCAGGTAATCTTCCCAATAGATCTCTTTAGATCTAGCAATCTGTTTGTTTCCATTTTTCATCTAGTTTTTTTTTCTCAAAAGGTATTCCATTTCTATACCTTTCCTTTCACGTTTTGAGTTTTTGATCCCATGTAGACATTGGAGTGTGTCGGGAGGCATCTCTACCAACATCGCGCAACCCTTTTTTTTTTTAACCTTTATTTTCATTTTCTTATATTAAATAAGTTTACATTTTATAAAATCACAAAAAAAAAACAAAGACAAAAATTCATAGGGTTAATCTTTTGGGTTGTGCAAGAAATTTAATTGGTGTGTTTTTGCATTGAAGAATATTGTGCATTATTTTGGCTTCTTCTGCATGGTTGTTGCATGATTGTGAGGTTATTTTTATAAATTTGAAATATAAAAAGGAAAAATATTATCGTCCCCTCCTTATATAAAGTTCATCGAAGGGAAACGTTGCATATTTTTCATGCATATTTTCTCTTCTTTGGTTTGGTAAATTGTCCATCACAACATTGAAGTTTCATCCATTCCCTTTCCTAATCAACATATGTAAGAAAAAGTATATGTAATATAAAATCAATTAGACTATTTTTATTGGTACTAAACAAACATAGATAGGATTAGAGAGTTAACTCTCCAAGGCCATATAAATGAAACCTAGTAGTCATTAAAGAGTGTTAAATCCATTGACACAACATGTGTATCGGGAAGATCCTCTAACATAGGATTCAATAATGAGGTTGTATTGGGGAAAGTAGAGTAACATCCCCTCTCTGTTTATCTTGGTGTTTTCTAGACCACTTCAACTACTATGTGTATGGGGGTGTCAAAAGCGAAATGCCTCCCTTAGGGATAACACTTATTGAGGATTTTAACTTATTTTTCCTACGCATAAGTGTGATTGTAACTTCAACTATTCAGTCGATCACTGATTGTGAGGTGGTAACTATAGTGACATTTGCTAAGTATCCATAGAGGCAACTGCAGGAGGGAAGTGCCTGCGATACATGGGGTAGATGTTCAATTCCTATTTTAGTTCCCTCAGACGGTTCCCAGCTTAATAAAGGGTAATTTCGTTGGTCAGGGCTGTTACATGTGGTTTATTGTAGGTGTTCCTCATACCTTCTCTAGATAATATTTTACAGACCTAAAATCCCCCACAGGGTTGGTTTTTAGAAGGCCCTTTTTGATCCATTGGTTTTTCTTGTTGATAGCCTAGATTTGTTAGGGGTGTGCTCTTTCTTCTTGAGTTTAAGTAGTGCATATGATTAATTTTTATTTTGGTCATAAAAAAATTTATTAACCATGTTTGAACAGGAACTTCATTGGTCTCATTGACAATGAGGACTTGTTCCTATCATGGATGAAAAACAACATCTTATGTGACAAGTGGTAGGTGACAGATATTTTAGAGAGACAAATAAAAAATATGAGGAGAGTGAGTCATTTGAAGCTGAATTGGTTGAAGAAATACCACCACATAATTTTAAACCTCCTTTGAATGGTCCTACCAACCCTGTACTATTCTAGGTTCGGGATTTCTTTAGTAAGTATTTTCCCTTGTTTATTTATCCTCATACCATGTTAGGCCTGAGTGTTTCATCCAATATGTTTGAGTATTTGATCCCATTGAAGAGAATTTCACGGGTCACTCTAGTGATGTCCACCTTGTCATCCCTTATTTCCATTGGACCTAAACCTTTGTTTCCAGTTTCATTAGGTGTGTCCATTTGGGTGATGTCGACCATGTATTATTTTCCTTCTATCGATATGCGTAATAATAAAATTCTCATCCCATCTTTTGTGATGCACACACATGGATATCCATTAGGTGTGGGGCATAAACTTGGTTGTAATACTAATATTGTTATTTATTCCAATCCTAATGTCCCTATAGGCATCCTAGTATTGAGAAATTCCATTTTTTTGTTACGTTGGAGCATATATAGTGCATATGAAGTTGTCCCTATCCATTGTCGAGGAAATAATGTTTATGGTGGATTTAAAATCTCGTTGGCTAGCACATAAATTTATGGAAGCTCTATTCCTTTGATGTTTACCTCCATTCCTAGGGAAAATCCCCCTGGGGAAACTTGTGGTCTAGGGATTAGTGGACCTTATAGTTATCCCACTATATCTAAGGGCATTTTCCCTAGCAGAAATTACACCTAGTAGGGTGGTTTTCATTTTCTCAACAAGTCGCATCCAAGGAGTTTCTTTTCTAGGGATAGTTATGGTCAAGGGAGTAGTTTTCCTTTAGGGTACATGGATATCCCTAGAGGTAATATTTTAGGAGGAATGTTCATTCCTTGAATAATCAATGTTTGTGGGAGTCCTTTTATCCCTAGAGGAAATCTCGTCGAGGGCATGTTTAGTCCTTGGACTAGCCACACTCCTAGGAGTGCTTCCATACCTTGGGGAAGTAACCCTTTTGGAAATCCTTATCCTTTTGGAAACAAAAATATCAGGGGATGTTAGGGTCCATCAAGTTCATAGGATTCTTTGTCATCCACCTAGTATTACTTTGTCAAGACACCATTTCCTTTCTTGGAAATGTTATACTTTCTTAATTTGTCGTGGTTGAAAAATAACCCCATTATCGACGATACACGTTTTCTAACCATACCTTCCAAGCTACCATCTCACATGTCGAATTTTTATGACAATATGGGAGAATACCCATTTACGCATATCATGACCTATCAGTTGTGGTGTTCGTCAAATTATTTGGTTGATGGAAGTGTCAAACTACATCATTTCTAATGATCACTAATTGGAGGTTCCACAAAATGGTACATAGAACCCAAGGGAGTTTCCTTTTCTAGCTTTAATAACTTGGCCATGGTGTTTTTGACCCATTTTTAATTTGACATTAGGTACACAACTATGATAGAGCTATTAACGTCTCTGTGACAAGATACATCCACTCGTGATTATAATTATATTCATGATTGTAGAAGATGACATTGAATGATCAAAGCCCAAATTCCTGACTAACTCCTCATGAAGTGGAAATTCACTAAATACCTGTTTCCACCTATTGCCAAGGATGTTGCTATGGTAGGGGAAATTTTCAAGGAGTAAGGTATATTACTTTCCCAACATTTAAAACTCATATATTATTAGTATGGCACCCTATATGATATCATCCCACATACTCTAATTCCATCAAAGGATCCTTAAATTCCAAAACTAGGACCCGATGCCGATGGTGTGGTTGAATCTATTTTCAGTTCAATTGTGGGTCATCTAGCTAAACAGTTGGGTAGAATGCACCATTCATCACACCTACTAGATGTTACTCCCACTACTTGAAATACTCAGATGCATGTTCAACCATCTAAGGTGAACTCAGTTCAATCCACACAATTAAAGAATCCTTAGCAACCTAGGGGGAAGAAAAATAATAAAATGAAAACTTCTAATAATGAACATCAATACCCTTAATCCAAAAACAACACCGGGGGAGGCACAAAAGAGAAAACAACGAGTATGTTCCCTTGAATTCTTTTTAATGAGGACCATCCCACTCATCCATGTCTTGGGAAAGATGAAATTCACCAATATCTCACGTAATAGAAGGTTGCCCAACAACCTATTGTCTTGACTCATCCTCACTCCCCTAGCCTCAACAAATGGTTGCATCAAATCCCACCCTTCTGCAAGGGGGCATGGAAGGTACTCCTTATCTTGAGGGGCCGTCCTCCCACAAATATTATGATTTTAGACAATACGGTTTCCTTACAAATGGCTCGAGAATTTTAGTATGATACTCCCAAGGTAGGTTTGTTGGTCACACTAACCACACTAGAAGAGGGGGGTTGGGGGGGTGGTTGAATCAGTGTAGGTATCTTTTCACAACTTCTATACAAAACACCTTTGTTAGAAATCACCATTTACTCAATATTAATTACTTTTATTTATAACTAGTTTGCTGTATGTAATCATATCTTAGAAACAAACAATATCAATAAACCATCACCATAAAGAACACAAGGCACACAAGATATATGTATAAGTTTATTTTGTATTATAGACTACAATTCTTGGGGTTTATCAACATCAATTGAAAATATAAACAACTCCACAAGAGAACCAACTCTCAATGCAAGACTCAACTTTCATATCCCAACACCAACTAAGATGTGAGAAATCCAATCCTCAAGTAAAATACCTTGCTTGTGGATAGAACCAAATATTCCAACAGGTATGTGACATGTCAATAGTGCAACATGTGTATGTACGTCACATGCCTATACTACAGAACGAGGATGTACACACTCTTCCTTTTTTCATCCTATGTACACCTTCAGAAAATAGGGTTTTTGAAATTTCAACCTTTTGGCCCTTTAGACCCTTTCTGCCTCTATCACATCCACTCATAACCATTCACTGCAATCTACATGTCACTTCCCAATTTGTACCATAACCAATCACAAACATATATATACCATCCAACAACCTATGCATTCTCCTCAAACACACACCATCACATATAATGTATATCTCTCAATGAGAACAAAAATGAACTATTCAACCAACCAACTACCATATTTATACATCAATACAACCATACAAATAATTCCTCAAGCATTCACCATACCATGAGAAAAACATCAAGACAATATGTACCCACACCAGAACCTTTGTAGTAGATCTGAACCTATAGAATGTTGATTTAGAACTTTCTTCAGACTTCATGAACCTAGCACCAACACTTAATAAAGTTTTTCATTTCCTTCCCAAATTTACGTTCCCTTCTCTCCTTCATCCCATGTACATATGTGTATTGTCCAACTACAACCCACATATCCCTTCAAAAAATTAGGTTTTCCTGAACCTCCAAAAATTTCTCTGTCAAAACCTAAGACTTACATAATTTCTTATGTGTCCATGAGTACCTGAAATGAATCTTTAACCATCATATATATTCAATATTCTCAAGAGATTCATATATAAGAGAGCATACTCCCAGTAAATTCAAATGTTCTCTTACAAAATAAGAAAAAAATATAGAAGAAGTTTGTATATAATTTGCAAAACATGAAGAGGAAGAATTGTTAGACCTTAAAGATAAAATTATAACTAATTTAGAAGAATTTATCATGGAAATAGGATATGGTTCACTTTCCTTTGAGTATATTTAAAATAACACTACGGAGGTCCTAGAAAAATAACCAAGGAATATCATGGCACTAAAACAAATACTCATGAAGCAAGAAGAAGAGATCAAGAAACTAAAGAATGATATAACTAGTCAAGTAGAAGAAAAGAAGAAGGTAGATGATGATCTTAGAAAAGCCTTGAATATCTTAAAATCAATGTAAATTTAAGGAATCAACTTGTATAATCCAAAAGGGTAGATGAACTATTAAAGAACAATTGGAAGAAAATGGCAGGATCGTTGGAAATTTGGAAGCAGAGATTGTCACATTGAGAAAAGACCTTCAAAAGAAAAACATGCATAATATCTCAAAGGTTTTGGATAACAATATGAATAGTTAGAGGCCACATCATGACAAGTCTGGGCTAGGATGCAATAAGATAGAAAGAGTCTCAAGCTCTAAAACTACATATCAAGAAACACAACTAAGAAGCTATGCAGAGACAGTCAGAGGAGACAATAATGTTTACAAGGAATATCACAGGGACACTCCTCCACCTAGAAGATTCATATTTATGAATCAACGAAAGTAAAAAACAAGTTGGCCTCAAGATGAATAAGGATTCATAAGATTAACTCCTTTTAGAAGATATTAAACTCTCAGGTATCAAACTATATTTTTTGGTTTATGTTATGCATGCAATCATTTTGGACATAAATCTGTAAATTGAAGATCTAATAGAAGGAACAAAAAAAAATTTGAAAGTCATGCACAAAATGGTTATCCAAGAAGGTCTAGTGAAACATAGAGAAGAAAATACAGTAGGTTTGAATCATTGAGAACTAAGTTTGAATGCTCCAAGTGCAACAACTTTGTACACATGGCTAAATATTGTATAATTAAAATCCCTCCTAGAGAATCACAACATAATAACAACAGGCACAGACCGGAACCTCAACACAAAATATGGATAAGAAAGAAGAATCAATATAACAATGAAGAATGCATACTCGCTCTACAAGATAAACAGAAGAAGCATGGCTGGTTTGTTGACAGTGGCTGCTCAAAACACATGACAGGTTATGAAGACATGTTTCTAACATTGAGAAAGTAAAGAGATGGATCAATCACATTTGGAAATGATGACTCAATTAGAATCATTGGAAAGGGCACAATCTGAATTTGAAAAAAAAATACCAAGGAAGAATATGTTCTAGTAGTGGAAGATATGAAACATAATCTTCTAATTGTAATTCAAATGTGTGGCCAAGGTCACAAACTTATGTTCGATTCATAGAAGTGCAAGATAAGAAAAGAAGGTTCAGGAACATTGGTTGCAACAACTGTAAGAACTTCAAGCAACATATATGTATTAAGTGAAATTGGTAATGAAAAGTGTTTTCTAGGAAAGGAAGATGAATTTTGGCTACAGAATAGAATAATGGGTCACATAAACTTCGATAACATCGTCAAAGTTAGTAAAAAATAAGTAGTCATAGAAATGCCCCAGATCATGAAGCGAACCAACACATTGAGCAAACATTGTCAACAAGGAAAGAAAACAAAGGCCACGTTCAAATAAAACGAATACTCCACAACAAGACCACTAGAAATTGTGCATATTGATATATTTGGACCAACTAGAAAAAAGGGTTTAAAAGGTGAGGAATATTGTATGTTATTGGTTGATGATTATACAAGAATGATTGCAACTTGTTTTCTCGGGAAGAAATCATAAGCATTTGAAAACTTCAAGGTATACAAGGAAATGGTTGAAAATGAAATGGATTTAAAAATCAAATGTTTGAGATCGGACAATGGAGGAGATTTTACTTCAAAGGAATTTATGTATTTCTACATCAAGCATAGTCAAGTGGGTGAAACTAGGAGTTAATCATGGGTTAAGTTGTTGCAATAAGAAAATAATTAAAAATAATTTAGTTGCAAATAGAAGTGGAGAATTTACTATTTGTAGAAAAGTGGGTTAGAAGTGGAAAAGTGGTTATAAGTGGGTTATCCCTAAAATAAGGAAATTGGGGTAAGTTGGTTAGAAGGTAACCCCTTGAGGAAGCTACATGGAAGTATAAATAAGAGAGTAAGGATCTCCTATTAGGACCTATTCATCACATTGAATATATATTATTTTGTAAGGTTTATTGTAGGTACTCATTGATACATTTGAAGTTACGCAAGTATGAGGTAGCAGAAAGGATTGATGGAAAACGTTTCGGAATTACAAAAAATACTAAGAAAACCCTAGTTGTTTTAGGTGTATGTAGGCTGCAGTGGAGAAGGGTGCATATGTACATGGGTTGGCAGTATAAAATGGTGTGTACATGTGGAAAAATGCATAAACATATTGAGACGATGAATATGCCAGGTCTCTAGAGTCTGAAAGAAAGCTCCCAGGACATTCTACAGTGAATAGGTACAACAAATATATCTACAGTTTGAAAAGGTATGTATTATTTCTATGTGTAATTGGATTTTTTTCTCTACATGAGAAATGGTTATGGGGGCTTGAGGATTTTCCCTAAAGAGGATATTGGTTTCATGGCACTTACTGTATAATTCATATCTAGAGAAATAAAATGCTCATATAATTAATATCTATCATTAGTACATCTTGTTAGTGTTGAGGCACATCTTGTATTTTTTGGCATATGGTTATGGTCTTTTGTGGTACATGGTTGAGAGGTTGTATTTGTGAAGTGGTTGATGTAATGAGAGGTTTCATATCAATAAATTTTTTATGTCTAGTCCACGTGAGGGTTATTATACTTGTTCATGATTATACACACTTGTATGGCACATGACTAGAGAGATATAGATGCACTGGGTTAAGGGATATGTATGAGGATGTATGCATAGGGAACAACTATAGTTTGGACATAATGTCAGGTTGCAGGTTGATGTGATAAAGGAATCAAAGGGTCAGAGTTTTTCAAGAAGGTGAAAACCCTAGTTTTCAAAAGGTGTATGCAAGATGTAGTATAGATAGGTTGCGTACATACGTAGGTTGCAGTAAAGATAGGTCATGTACATACGTGAGCTGTAGCATAGACATGTCACGTGCCTGTGGTTTTTTTTTTGGTACATGAAGGTTACAGGTACAAGTTGATCATAGGTCTTTGGTACAGGTTGGTTATAGGTTGTTGGCACATATTGATATAGGTTTTCAATGGTATATCTCACAGTGACAGTGTGGAAGTGGTTTCATCATTTCATTTATATTTCAGGGCGACAGGACAGGGAAAGGATAGGTGGTTGTATCCACCTTCGGGTTGTATTTGGTGAACATACAGGGTTGTAGCTTCCTTATTGGTGTAGTTTGAGAATTGGGGAGTTGGAGCTTCCCTCATGTTGTATCCTAAAAATATATGGGGTCAGAGCGTCCTTCAAGTTGCAATTGAAGAACAAAGGAAATTGGTGCTTCCAATGAATTTAATTATTAAAGACATATAAGCAAAAGCATTATGTGGTTTTCTCCCATATTGGGTTTCCACTTAAAAATATTGGTGTACTGTGTATCTGTATGATTGTTCATTGTTTATGTTTTATTTACTCTACACTTACATATTGTTGTTAAAAGGATTAAAAATATCTATTACTAATTCACTCCCTCCTCTCATTAATCCAACAAGGTCCTGCAAATTAGCATCCATCTTCCTCTTCCCATCATGGTGGCCCTCTTCATATAGAGAATCCATCTATTACATAACAAAATTTCACACTTAGGTGTCACATATATTACATGCATTAAGTGTCACAGGTGTCATAAAGGAACCTTACTAAGTGTTTGATGCACTTTATCAAGTGTCGTATGCACCTTACTAAGTGTCGCATGAAATTTATTGAGTGGTGCAATATTGACACCTTGAAAGAACATTTTTCACAATCCCTAGTTAGTGTGGAGGAGAAATTTATCATCTTAAGGTCAAAATACTATGTGCACATGTATTATTAATTTTTATTGAAAAAAGGAAATTAATTTACTATGAGAATCCACCTCACATTTAGTTTCCTAATCTCAAGGATAAGTGGAGAATCTCATGGATGGTATAGAGATTTTATCAAACCAATATCCTAATTTGATGGACCTTGGGAGATATTTCCTCCCTAAAATCCTTGAGAAATATTTTCTCCCTAAAATTATTAGAGATATTTTCTCCCTAAAAATCTTGGAGATCCCAATTTAGTGATTTCCTGCATGGTGGTTAATCCTCCAAATCCTATATAATGAGGAAATTCCAAGGTGAAAAGCTAGGTAGGAGAAAGTGTGTATCTGATACATATGATCTTAAGAGAAACATCTTTAGAGTGCATTCAAGGATTGGACTGGAGTCTCGGAGGAACACTAGTGCAACAAGGTTGCAATTTCCCATGTTTTCATTAATATAACTTGGCCTATTTCCTTCATATTCTTGTTTTCACATGTATGTCTACATAGATAGATTTATTCTTATCTAATGATATATTGTAGAATTAGAAGGTACTATTTTATTCCTTGAAGAATCTCTTCATCTTGTTCGCGACTTGGACAACAAGAAAAAATACTAAAGAATAGCGAGGACAACCATCGGAAAAGGCGTAAGTCACACTTATTTCTTATATCTTATATATCCATAGACATTAAGAATATATTTAAAGGAATGTTAGTGTCCATTTGTTTTTCTTTCTGTCCTGTTCAATAGGGGTCTATATATCCAAGGGATATTTCACTTGTTCACAGGGGAAATATTTTGTAACGCCATATTTTGAGACATTGATTTTCCCACCCTATTTTGTTCTTCGATGCATGAAGTATAATACGAATACAAGGGAATCCTAGAACTATAGTATTCTTGAATAATTGGCCCAGGAACCATGTGTGATGTCTACATTAGAATTCCTCCAAAGCTTCTTCACATAGTGTAAATATTTATTTCCTTCTATAGCTGAGGTTGATCCCTCAAAGTTTAGTTTGATTTCATTTGACATGAACTAGGCTTGTAATCATCTTTCCCACCAAATTTATTTTCATATTAAAGTGAGAGTACTTGGGGAAAAAATCTTCTGCACAGTCGTTGATGAAGGTTCCTTGACTTGCATTATGGCCATTTCTTATTGGAAATCCCTCATCTCTCCAAAGACCGACCTATCTAACACCATGTTGAGGGCCTTTGATAGAAACATGTTTAAGCCTCATGGTATTATGACCATATTTCCAATTTATTTAGGTGGAAATACTCTATTTGTTGAGGTGGAGGTGGTGAATGCTCCTTTGGAGTATAATTTTCTACTTGGGAATGTTTGATTCTACTATATGACTACTATTGTCTCCTCAGTATTTAGGGTCCTATGATTTACTCACCAAGGAAATATTTTCAAAATAGATCAACTTGTGTTTTCTACCCCGGATGTTATAACTGATGCATGTTATAATATACTCTTTGTTGGTGATTCCCATAATTCTTACATGAGTGTTGACATGGGGATGTTCAAAGACTTATCGTTAATGGGTACGTTTCCCCTTCCCCCACCACCTCCTACTATGGATTTTTCTTTGATAAATGATCCAGATTCGATCATTATATTATTTTTCATCTATCTCAATGCTTTCAAAGTGGAAAAAATTCAAGGAATGAACTTTCAAGGTCATTTTAGTGGTAGGTCCTAGTTTGGAAAATGGGGTTTTGGAACCTTTCGAATCCATTTTGAGGAATAAAATGATGTTTTTTAGGTTTCTAGTGTCTAAAATCTTTCCACACCCGATTGATGATTTTATACATTCTAAGACCTTTCCAACAGTGCAGACACTCCATTAATCAAAGTTCGTATGAAAACGTTATGCCTCCCCCGAGTTGACCTATCGTGTTGGCCACCATGGTGCGATAAGATACCACATTGGACCCCATTACTCATGCATATGGGGATAGCCACATGAATAATTTCAATAATATTCCAAAATTTTCAAAACCATACCATAATTGAGGGTTGAGGAATTCAAAACACCTATCCCTAGATGTCTATCGGAATATGTTAAATATCAGGCCACTAGGACAGAAGGGGTTCCATTCTATGTTATTTTATTTTTTTCCATAGTAGAGAAAACAAATTGTGAGTGGGAAATTAGAGAGAATAACAAAAGGGTTTAATATTTTGTAGTATCCTAATAGGGCATATGGTGCAGACCCCTGACCCTCGGGCTGAGATCCACGTAGGATCTTCTGTAGACCATGACAAGAGTTAAGAAAAACCCTTAATTAAGACCGCAAAGGATTTTTTGGGTCTCGTGAGTTTGACGCTTTCAACCCAATGCTACCACTCTCTGCAACAGACGAGATGCGAAGCTCCGAAATGAGATAAGTCAACAGGGTGTTGACTCCTCCATAGTGACGTGTATATGCCACCTGTCACCCACTTCGACCTTTTTCTGTGCACTATATGTTTGCACCACTTATAAACCATGTCGTATCTACTTACAGGATGTGCCACATGTCCGTGCGATCCCTTGATTCTTGGCACTTCGCAACTTTCGAGATCCAAATGCAATATTTCCCAACCTTCGAACCCATAAAACATGATACCATGCAGGGTTTGGTCCAACGGTTCTTTCGTGGTCAAGATCCAATGGCTTGGATCTTTTTCCCTGCACTTCGCGACTCAGGACTTGGAGCGACCAAGAATTTGGCCTGTCCTCCAAACTCATGAACCCCAAATTCATGAAATGATCCAATGACGTGGGGGTAGGCCATGATCAACGATTCACGTTGACCCTTGACTCATGGGTGATGGGTTTCTCCTCCCTCTAACCACCTTGCAACTCCTACAAATCCTACAGTCCTTGCGATATCATGATTTCTCCATGGAGAATTTAGATCGTCCGTCTCTATCTTGACAACCTTTCACTCTGAACTTTGGCAAAGGAACTTGGACCTGCTCCTTTCTTGATTTTGATCCAACTTTTTCTTCGCTCAGCCTCTACGACCTTCAACCTAAGTTGATTCTTCGAGCCTTCAAACTTTCCTTAGCGAATTCTAGGCTTCAAGCCTTCACTATGCACGAATCTTGCAAACTTAATGATAACTCACAATTATCCTTCAAGAGAAGCTCTGTGCACTCCTTGCAACAGAGAATTCTTCAACTCCTCTGTGAGTATGAAGAAATCTTGCCCTCTTCTCCCAGCCTGCACACACTTTTCACAGCTCTATGCTTCTCTAGCACTCCTGCCTATAAATACATAATTGAATCCTTCATGAGAGTTCTGAGATGAAATCTAGAACCTGGTCGATGCATTCTTTGTGGACCCTCCACTGCACTTTTTTCAGGAGTTCTCAGAAAGAGAAACAATTGGAACTCAGTCTCCCTTTGTCCAGAACTCAAACATTCACCATAGAATTCTAGAGCATGCACACACACATAACATTAAAACAAAATGCATACAAACAACATAAATATGTTGCAACATACCATTTAACAGGTCATTCTAATAACCATCACACACACATAGATTTGGAATCAAAGATTTATTCTATTAATTCCAGTGTTCTTGTACATGGAAAATAACAGCTCAAATGCATAAAAATCCTTTGTTCTCTTCTATTCTCCTCTGTAGCTCTACAACTTATGAATTCTGAATTATCATCCAAAAGATACATGGGTGAGGGCGTTTATCCTCCGTTTTCCATCCTAAGCTTCTAAAACTATCTAATCTATCATTTAAATCTACCTACTTCCATTAAACATACATAAATGCCTAGTACATCCGTGGATAGGAACATATGCTCCAAAATCAGTTTGGATCTTCAATACATAAATGCTAATGCACCTTCCTCCTGATCATTAAATTAATGTTTTAGATTTTTTTTAAATTCAAAACGTTTTCACAAAAATGTGTTCAAATGAAATCTGCGCTTCCAACTATCTCCTTTCACTAGGCGCATTCTTGGTGGCTTTATGTGATGCTCCTGCATCATACTCCCTTACTTGAAAATTTTGATGAACTCCTTTTCATGAGCTCTTGCATGGTCTATCCATGCCTTTGAATTTCTGCTTCATCCTCCCAGCTGGCATCTTCAACTGGATGTCCTTTCCACTTTACCAAATATTCAAAATACTCCTTCCTCCTGGTATTTTTTCTAATCCTTTTGTCAATTATGCTTTCCATCTGCGGCTTTTCAGCTACAAGCATCTATTTTTTCCATTGAATCTTTTCTTGTCCATCTTCTGCTCCTGCTTCTTTAGCTCTGTAAGGGTACAACTCCGCGACATTGAATATCAGTGAGATTCCGACCCCACCTAGTAGTTCAATCTCATATATGTTTGACCCAAATTTCCTTATGACCTTGCATGGTCCGATCCTTTTCATCTTGATCTTATTATACGTTCCCCTTGGGAACCTTTCCTTCCTCAAATGTGCAAGAATCGAATCGCCAACTTCAAATTGAAGTTCCCGCCTATGTTGATATGCTCTATGCTTGTACTCTTGATTTGAACTCTGCAATTTCTCCTTAATTCTGATGTGAAGCTCCTTCATTCCTTCTGCAAAGTCCTCTGCACTAGCACTCCTGAATTCATATTGTTCTGAATCTTTCAATTTAGAAACTCCCATTGGCTGCATTCCATATACAATCTGGAATGGATTGTGCCCTGTTCTTTTGTTAAATAAATCGTTGTAACCAAATTCTGCCTGTGGCAGAGTATGATCCCATTGATGGTGGTGTTCAGTCCCTAGGCTCCTTAGCAAGTCTCCCAATCTCTTGTTCATGACCTCTGTCTATCCATCCATCTGAGGATGATATGCTGAGATAAAAGACAAATTTGTCCCCATCTTCTTCCATAAGGTCCTTCAGAAATTTCCCATGAACTTGGTGTCTCAATCAGAAATGATACTTCTTGGCAAGCTATGAAGTCTGATGACTTCCTTGAAAAACAGATTCACAATATGAGTTGCATCACTGGTTTTCTGGCATGGTATGAAATGTTCCATCTTTGAAAATCTATCTACCACTACAAAGATTGAATCATATCCCCTCTGTGTCCTTGGCAGTCCCAAAATGAAATCCATTCTCATGGCATCCCATAGCCTTTCGGGTATGGGTAAGGGATGGTATAACCTTGCATTCTGCCTTTTTCCCTTCGTGTGTTGGCAAATTCTACACCTGTCTACAAAATTCTTCACATTCATTCTCATCCCTAGCTAGTAATACAATCCATTCAACTTCAATCCTTCGAAGTGTCTGACCAATCCTCCACTATGCTTTTCCTTCAACAAATTCTCCCTCATGGGGCATCTTGGAATACATAGTTGATTGCCTTCGAACAATAATCCATCCTAGATCATATACTCAGTCCATTGGCTCCTTTCCTTGAGAATTGGGTTCTCAGATGCATCATATGCTTCTCTGAAATCTGGATCATCCCTGTACATTTATTTGAGGTTATCAAAACCCAAAGTCTTGACTCTGAATTCCTGCAATAGAAAAGATTTCATGGTCAAAGCGTCAACCACTTTGTTAGTAGTTCCAGAAATATGTTTAATCACAAAAGTAAAATTCTGCATATATTCAACCCATTTAGTATGTTTTTGGTTCAACTTCTCATGTCAATTCATGAATTGAAAAGTGTGATTGTCATTGTACAAAATGAACTCTTTTGGAACCAAATAGTGTCTCCATTTCTTCAGCGATTATATGACTGCATAAAACTCCTTGTCATACGTTGAGTATCTGATCTTTTCTTCATTTAGTTTCTCACTGAAATACATGATCAGCCTATTATCCTGGCTCAATACCACTCCAATTGCAAACCCACTCACATCACACCTCACATGGAATGTTTTGATGAAATCTGGTAACACCGGAATTGGTTTCTCAGTGATCTTCTTCTTCAGCAGGTTGAAACTCTTTTATGTTGCCTCTGTCTAGTGAAAAGATTTATGTCACTTCTTCACCATATCCATCATTGGTGCACTGATTCCGCTGAAGTTTTGGACGAATTTCCTGTAGAAGCTAGCCAATCCATGGAAACTTCGAACTTCGAAAATAGTCTTCGGTGATGGCCAATCTCTAATCACCTTTATCTTCTCAGGATCCATTTTCAATTCACTTGCAGAGATAAAAAAAACCCAAATAAATGAGTTATGTCCTCATGAATGACGATTTCCTCATATTGATCAATAATTTCTCTTTCTTCAATCTCCTCATCATGGAAGCTAAATGTTTTAAGTGCTCCGCTTCAGTTTTACTGAAAATTAGTATATCATCCAGATATACAATCATGAATTTTCCAATGAAATCCTTCAGGAATTCATTCATCAACCTCATAAAGGTGCTCGGCACATTGTTCAAGCCAAATTGCATGACAAGCCATTTGTACAAACCTTTTTTTTGTTTTTAATTCCATTTTCCATTCATCACCCTCCTTCATCCTGATTTGGTGATAGCCACTTTTAGAATCAATCTTCGAAAAATATTTGGCTCCGCTCAAGCAATCCATCAAGTCGTCCATCCTTGGGAATGGAGAACTATATCTGATGGTAATCTTATTAACTATACTTGAGTCTGTACACATCCTCTAGCCTCCATATTTATTTGGGTTGATAACTGTTGGAACAACGCATGGACTCAATCTCTCCCAAATTAATCATTTTTCCATTAAGTCCTAGACCTGTCTGTTAACTTCCTCATTCTCTTGCGGCATCAACTTGTATGTTTCTTTGTTTGGAAAGATGGCTCCAGGTATAAGATCAATATAATGGATTATACTCCTGATAGGTGGAAACGAACAGGGTAGTTCATCCACTACTTTGTCAGTGAACTCTTCCAACAAACCTTGGATTTCTTCCGGCAAATCATCTATTCTAGTTTTGTTCAAAACAATTTTGGGTTTCCTAACCACAATGAATTGCATGTCTTCTTTCTTCTTAAATTCCTTAAGAAGTTCCTTCCCACTCATGAGAAGTATTGTATTGTTCATCTCTGGTTTCACTTCTTTATCCTTAATCGGTAGCAACATGTGCGTCCGACGATTTTTGTTAAGCCCTAATATTGGCTCATTAACCCTTAATTGGGGCATATTAGATTAGTAATGTTATTTTATTTATGTCAGCTTTAAGCCATTAGTTGTAATTTATATTAGCAATTTTATTTTATTTATGTCGGCTTTAGGCCATTAGTGGTAATTATACCTCCTAGTCTCCTATATATACCAAGGAGACATTTTCATTTTGAAGCATCTTGTACTTGAACATTTAAGTGGGGTAAAAGGAGGTTTCCCCCTTGAAGAGGCTTATTATATCAAATTATCTCTTTTTCAAGGCGTTGAGTACTTTTTCTAAGGATGTTCTATGCTATATTGATATTTGGTTCTTAACATATGGTATCAGAGCTCAAGGTCTTGGGGTTTCGCTGCTACATCTGAGACACCGTGGAATTTTCGCTATAAATTTGTTTCTACAACGTTTCAGAAGGAACGGCTTGGAGGGTATTTAGAAGATATATCAAGGTACGTTGGGTTAAAAATTCATCTCCTGCAGCCTTATATTTTCGGAGATACATCTTGTACAAGATCAGGTTATGGAATAATTCTGAAATGAGTCATTGTGGAATTTTCTCTATAAAAACGTTTCTGTGACATTTCAGACCCTAAAATCTGGAGGCCAGTTACAGAAATTAGAATTGTAGCTGTGGTAAAACATTTAGCTTCTGGGTCATCTTAAATTTGTAGATACACCCTGTGTAAGATAGGGTATTTGACTAGTCCTATTGACTAGTCTCAAGAAGGTGTTCCGGGTAAAACAATCATAACTTATTCCTAGAGTATACAAATTGTGTGGGACTGGTTGCATTGGATCTTGGACAGTCTTTAGTATTTTGGGTGCGAGTTTCAGAATTTTATATCAATTATTTTGTGCGGGGCACACTGTACAA
Source organism: Picea engelmannii (assembly GCA_009831015.1). Classification (NCBI taxonomy): domain Eukaryota; kingdom Viridiplantae; phylum Streptophyta; class Pinopsida; order Pinales; family Pinaceae; genus Picea; species Picea engelmannii. The sequence continues at coordinate 20,105 of ML841188.1, read as the reverse complement.
GTGAGATCTCCTGGAAAGTCCAAAAATCAGCAAGTTGTGGGGAAGTTACCATAAATTCCACTTGGCACATCCAATTTTGATCAGACCTGTGGCATTACAGAGAAGACATATCAGAGAAATACATAAAGGAAAGTTTCATACCCAGAAGGGCTGAAACTTGGGAGATACAATAGAAGAAATATTGTCTAG
>ML841188.1:0-15424 GCA_009831015.1 Picea engelmannii | reverse complement strand
ACATTTTCATTTTGAAGCATCTTGTACTTGAACATTTAAGTGGGGTAAAAGGAGGTTTCCCCCTCGAAGAGGCTTATTATCTGAAATTCTCTCTTTTTCAAGGCGTTGAGTACTTTTTCTGAGGATTTTCTATGCTATATTGATATTTGGTTCTTAACAATTTTTTTCCAGAGTGTATGTGTTCTTCCTCCCATCACGCACCACATTTCTGTCATATTTCCATGGTCTACCCAGCAATAGATGACATACATCCATTGGAATGACATCACACAAAATATCCTCTTTATATCCTCCTATTTTGAATTCAACTAAACATTGTTTAGTGACATTTACTTGATGTCCTTTTTGTAGCCACAAAACTTTGTATGGGTTGGGATGCGCAACAGTCTCCAGCTCCAACTTTTCTACCATCTCTGTAGAAACAAGATTGTTTGTGCTACTTCTATCCACTATAACTTTGCATACTCTGTCTTTGGTTTTGCAAGTAGTCTGAAACAGACTCTTTCTTTGGGATAGATTCTTTGCCTCCTTCTCTGGCTTCAAGAGAACTTTACGCATTATCAAGGATCTTCCACCCTCAGCATATTCTGCCTCAAAATTTCATCCTTGAGCTTTGGAAATGTGAGTTTCACCACCCTCTTTCTTCCTATCTGGACACTCATAGGATTTGTGTTCGATTTTTCCATAGACAAAGCACTTCACTTCACCTCCTCTGCCTCTTCCTTTTCCTCTGGCTCAAGGAAAAGTGTTTTGGTCATCATACTTTCTCCCCTGTGAACTTCCTCCTCATTCAAGGTGAATATGAGGTTTTGTTTCTTCCTCCTTCAATTTTTGATCCCTTTCCTGGACAATTGCTTTGCCTCTGCTTTGACTTTGACCTCTGCCTCTTTGACCTTGCTTTCAGGCCAATTTTTCTTCAGCCTTCAAAGCCATTTGATAAGCATCTTCTACATTCCTTATCATCATCATGCTCATCTCATCTTGAATTTCATATCTCATACCATTCATGTATCTGGAAACTTTCTCATCATCACTTTCCCAATGACCTGCTCATATGTTTATCTTGTAAAACTCTTCGTTGTATTCCTTTACCGTCATCAGCTTCTGTCTCAAATTTTGCAGCCTCCAAAACAGATTTATTTGATATTTCCTGGGTATAAATTTGACCTTCATCTTCGCAACCATTCTGTCCCAGATCTTGATCTTCTTCTTTCCCTTGCCACATCTATCAACTTGTAGTTCATCCCACCATAGCATTGCATTCCCTTTAAGTCTGGTAACGACATGTTTAACTTTTTTGTCTTCTTTGACATCCTCATAGTAGAAGTGCTTGTCTAGAGCTCTAATCCAGTTTAGAAGCTCTTCAATGTCTATGTTTCCCTCGTACATGGGAATTTCCATTTTTGCTCTGGCACCTATCCTTGCAACAACTCTAAGAAGATGTTCTTCAGCAACATCCTCGACTGTGATTTCTTCTCCTTCATGTTCATCTTCATTTTCATTTTTAGCCTCGCTGATGTCTCCAACGTCGACTGTTTACCTTTGTGCTATCTCCATGGCATCAAGCCTGGCACATAATTCATTCATTTCTCACTCCACTGTTGGATCAGGAATGGGTCTTTCTCTTCTTCTTGGTGGCATGGCTGTAATTTTTTTCTCCGCTACAGAAAGAAAAGAATTTTTTCTGGGCTTTGATACCACAGCTAGTGCAAACCCCCGAATCCTGGGCCAAGATCTGTGTAGGATCTTATCTAAAACACGACAAGAGTTAATCCAAACCCTTGATTAAGACTGTGAAGGATTTTCATGTCTCGCGAGTTTGGTGCTTTCAACCCAATGCCACTGCTCTCTACAATAGTCGAGATGTGAAGCTCCGAAACGTGATAAGTCAACAGGGTGTTGACTCCTCCACAGTGACGCGTATACACCACCTGTCACCCACTTCGACCTTTTTCTTCATGCTATATGTTTGCGCCACTTGTCAACCACGTGGTCTTCACTTATAGGATGTGCCACCTGTCCATGCGAGCCCTCCGCGCTCGACACTTCATGAATTTCATGATCCAAATGTAATATTTCCCAAACTTCAAAGCCCCCAAAACACGATACCACGTGGGGTTTGATCCAACGATTCTTCCGTGATCAAGATCCAATGACTTGGATCTTTTTCCCTGCACTTCGTGACTCGAGACTTAAAGCGACCAAGAATTTGGCCTATCCTCCAAACTCATGAACCCCGAATTCATGAAATGATCCAACAGCATGGGAGTAAGCCGCGATCAATGGCTCACGTTGACCCTTGACTCCTGGGCGATGGGTTTCTCTGGCCTCTAACCACCTTGAAACTCCTACAAATCCTATGGTCCTCATGATATTGCGAGTTCTCCATGGAGAATTAGACCGTCTGTCTCTGTCTTGACAACCTTTGACTATGAACTTTGGCAATGGCACTTGGACCTGCTCCTTTCTTTATTTCGATCCAACTTGTTCTTCACTCAGCCTCTACGATCTTCAACCTAAGTTGATTCTCCGGGCCTTCAAGCTTTCCTTGGTGAATTCTAGGCTTCAAGCCTTCACTATGCATGAATCTTGCAAACTTAATAATAACTCACAGTTATCCTTAGAGAGAAGCTCTGTGCACTCCTTGCAATAGAGAATTCTTCAACTCCTCTGCGAGTCTGAAGAAATCTTTCCCTCTTCTCCCAGCCTACGCACACTTTGCACATCTTTGTGCTCTGCTAGCACTTCTTCCTATAAAGACACAATTGGATCCTTATTAAGAGTTCTAAGATGAAATCCAAAACATGGTCGACGCACTCCTTGTGGACCCTCCACTGCACTCTTTGTAGGAGTTCTCAGAAAGAGAAACAATTGGAACTCATTCTCCCTTTTTCCAGAACTCAAACATTCACCATAGAATTCTAGAGCATGCACACACACATAACATTAAAACAAAATGCATACAGAGAACATAAATATCTTGCAACATACCATTTAACAGGTGATTCTAATAACCATCACACACACATAGATTTGGAATCAAATATTTCTTCTATTAATTCCAATGTTCCTGTACATGGAAAATAATAGCTCAAATGCATAAAAATCCTCTATTCTCTTCTATTGTCCTATGTAGCTCTACATCTTATGAATTTTGAATTATCATCCAAAGGATACAAGGGTGAGGGTGTCTATCCTCCGTTTTCCCTCCTAAACTTCTAAAATTGTCTAATCTATCATTTAAATATACCTACTTGCATTAAACATACATAAATGCCTAGTACATCCACAAATAGGAACATACGCTCCAAAATCAGTTTGGATCTTCAATATATAAACGCTAATGCACCTTCCTCCTGATCATTACATTAATGTTTCAGATGTTTTTTAAATTCAAAACGTTTTCACAAAAAAGTGTTCAAATGAAATCTACATGTCCAGTTGTCTCCTTTCACTAGGTGCGTGTTTGTTGGCTTTATATGATGCTCCTGCATCAACATAGTTCTAATGTAGCTACATAGAGAGTGTCTTCCCCTTTGTACTTCAATTATTTTCATACCAGATAAAAGAGAGAAGAGTAGCCTCACATTCTAGTTGGGTTTTATCTCGTAACAGTTTCCCAGATAAATATTTCTATGATATTTTGGATGATGTGTGATTGTATTTCACTATTCTCTATTTCTTGCATTCTATCTATTTCATGCATAAACAAAAAATTAGTTACTAAATATTCTAGAATCTAAAGGAATTTAAGCTTCATAGTGTAGATTTAAGTTTTATTTATCATATCTGTTGTGAGGAACTGTTCTAGTGGATTATGCATGGAAATTTACATATTAATCAAAAACATATTTTATGTTATCAGTGGATCCATAATATCTTTTGATCCTTGGGTGGTACCTCGTCTAGAGGAAGTTCAGTCTTATGGAGCTAGGATGCTTTTTAGAGTGGTTGATATATCCTCCTTGATGATATCGTCAATACTATTTGATACTTCTCAAAACTCCATCTTCATATCAAGTGTGATCATCATACTCCGCCCATAAGGGTCACTGAATCTCCAAGTTTACATGATTTCCTCCATTTTGAGTTGCCTTCATATAAGGTCATCCTAGAAGTCATGGCTTCGATTGATAATCGAAGGGAAGATGAGCATCACTAATAATATCTTCTTCATAATTTAGAACCAACGAGAGTTGACATGATTATTTTTTACCCTATACTTGTTGGTTTGTTATATTATTTGTAGTGAACACCTAGTCGAGGTGAATCAACTGACGGTCGAAGTCGATATGGATCAAAAGAAAGTCAAAGGTTGAGGAAGTCGACCATCTAAATGTGAAGTCGAAGATATCGATGACAAGTCAACTAACAATATGTCAAAGTGAAGGCATGAGATGAACACCTAGAGACTGAATGGAGGTTGACTTATAAACCCAACTTGGGGTCGACTGTAACAGAATCCCAAGTTTTGCAAGCTTTGTAGCCAATCATATGCATGGATCTGTAACTATTTTTGGGTGAAAATATTTAGGGTTTTTCCTATTGTAAATCCTATAAAGAGGCATTTTGTAAGGTCGTAAAGGTTTTTTTTGTTAGGGGATCATAGAATTCACTTTTGCAGGTTAATGCATGTGTAAGTGTAGGTTGTTGGTCATGCATATGTAGTCCGAATTAGATGCATGGTTGTTCTTTGTTGTGAAATAGGGTATGATGTCAGTTGTGTCTTAGGTGTGGACCAAGGTTAGACATGTAAACTTTTATTCTGAATGAATAAGACAACAAGAGAGAAGAATGCTCAAAGGAATGTTGGCTTTCCTGGTTAAGGGTTTCGAGGGTAAAATCCCGGTGTACTGTGTGATTTCTTGTGTCATATGCTTGATTAAATTCTTCTTCTCTTCTGCTAGGATTAGTGTGGAATTGTTTTACATTTCCTTACATGTGGTATCATAGCTTAGGTCTCCCTTGAAAAGTGAATTATTAGAGTGGTCTAATGCTTTGGTGAGTATATCATATCTTGATATGAAAATCTTGAATCTGAGAACTAAAACCTAGGTACAGTAAGAGTCGTAAGTCAAAAATTGTTTTAAATATTGCGGTAAAGAATGGCAAGGAGTTCCAGAATAGAGATAGAAATATTCAATGGCCATAATTCCGAGCTTTAGAAGCTTAAAATGGAATATATTCTTGTCGATAAAGAGAAATTGACAATGGTTTGTCTAGGTACCCAGCCAACAGGCATGTCTATAGAAGAATGGGAGAAAATTGAAAGAAAAGAAAGAAGTACTATATGACTTTGTATTGCAGATTCGATGTTGTTGAATTTCTCAGGTGAAGATTTGGCCAAGAAATTATGGGACAAGATTGGAAGCTTATACCAGTCTAAATCTCTGGTAAATAATTAGTTTCTTAGAATGAAACTGTATCTCCTGAGGATGAGTGATGGAAGTTCGATGATTGAGCATTTAAATGTGTTTAATACCATGTTAATCCGGCTATTGTCTCTCGATATAAAGATCACTGAAGAGGAGAAATGTATCATCTTATTATGTTCTTTTCTAGACTCCTAGGATAGTGTACTCATGGATATTGGGAGTAATACAACCACACTATCACTAGAGGACATGGCTGCTTCTTTGTTGTCGAAAGAATTGAGAAGAAAGAACATGGAAGGATCAACCAAATATGATTTGGTAGTGAGAGGTTGATTGATCGATAGAGAAAAAGGCAGATTATCCGATAGGATGTATAAGTCTAAGGGTAGATATAAATTTCAGGTTTCATCTGTGTGAAGATGATGGAAATGTAGTAAATATCGGCATTATGAAAAGGACTGTAATTCAAAGGCAATAAAATTCATTGTTGGATCCAATGAGAAGAAGTCGACTGAGAGAAATATTACCTTGAAGAAAGGAGGTGATGTGTACCTGACATCAACTAGTACAGAGTCAGATTAATATGTTTGGTTTATAGACTCAGGAGCATCCTATAATATGACACCACATAAAGAATGATTATGTGAATATGAACAATATGATGGTGGTGATGTTTTCTTTGGGGACAAATCGACAACCAAAATTATCAGATGGGGAAGAGTCTGAATGACATTGCAGGATGGGAGGAAAAGAACCCTTCCAGGTGTTCTACACATTTTGGGTTTGGAAGAAACATGTTATTTGTCACTAAGATGAGTGATGCAGGTGTGCATAATCTGTTTCAGAAGGATTCATGAAAGATGGTCAGAGGTACGATGGTCTTAATGAGAGGAGTTCACACTGGTACCCTATACAAGTTGTTAGGGAATGTTGACTCGACTGGATGCAATAGCATCCTTGCTCCTGAAATCGACTCGATTGTGACTCGATTCGACTTGATGTCGACACAACTCAACTTGACTCAATCCAAGTCGGTTCAAACTGACTCAATGAGACATGATTAACTCAACCTGACCAGTTTATGGAACAAGAGGATGGCACACATTGGAAAAGAAGGAATTTGAGCTATTGAAAGAAAAGGTATGGTCGAAGTTTTTCCTGAATGTGGTTTAGAATTTAAATATTTTGAACTTTTTATATATGGGAAACAAAGTCAGGTGAGGTTCCCATTTGGAGTGACAAGGGAAAATGGGATTATAGAATTGGTGCATAGTGATGTGTTTGGTTTGGTTATAGTTCCTTCACTTGGTGGATCCCTATATTTTGTCTCCTTCACAGATGATTTTTCCAGGATGACATGGATATATTTCCTGAAGAATAAATCATAGGTTTTAGAGATATTTAAGAACTTTAAATATCTTATTGAAAACCATACAGAGAATATGATTAAAGTGTTGAGGACTAAAAATGGTGGTGAATTCTATAGAAAGGAATTTGATCATTTATTTAAGAAATGTGGCATACGATGTCAAAATATGACATCATATACCCCACAACAAAATGGAGTTTCTGAGAGAATGAACATAACGTTTATGTATAAGGAAAGGACCACGCTTAGTGGTTTTGGGCTTACAGAAGAATTATGTGTGGAGGTAGTCGAGACTGCAAGATATCTGGTGAATATGTATCCTTTTTCGGAGCTAGTCGACATGACTCCAAATGAGGTATGGTCAGGTAAGAATTATTCACTAGAAAATATCAAAGTATTTGGTCTTGATGCATTTTTGCATGTTTCCAAAGAAAAGAGGATCAAGCTGGAAAAGAAGGAAATCAAATGTGTTTTCATCAGCTACAATGAAAGGATGAAAGGAAATAAACTCTGGGATCCTGCATCAAGGAGAACAATGTACAATCAAGATGTGGTATTCAGATAATTCATAGGTAAATCTGATCCTGAGGAAGTTGTTAAGACCAACAATAATCCTGATACAATGTAGTTTTAATTGAAGAACGAAGAAGATGATTCAAATGAATTGAATGAATATGAGGAAGAGGTGGATACACTGACTCTGGTGCTAGGGAGATCAGAAAGAGTAAAGAAACTAGTTGAAAGGTATAGTCCACCCAAATTTCATTCCACATTTGTGTTAAATACCATTGATGATGAGCCCAAGTTGATCTATGAGGCAGTTGACTCAATAGAGGGTAAACTATGGAAGGAATTCATGGTAGAAGAGATGGAATCCTTGTACAAGAATGAGACATGGGATTTAGTCAAGTTACCTAGTGAAAGGAATATCGTCGATAGTAAGTGGGTGTTCAATAATAAGACGAATACCAAAATACAAGTCGAGAAGTTCAACGATTGATTGGTAGCGAAATGATATTCCCAAGTCGAGGGAGTCGACTTCAGTGAGATTTTTTCCCCTGTTACATTAGATTACTAATCTCTCTGGTTACAACATTCAATCCAGAGTTAGAAAAAATGGATGTGAAGACAATTTTCCTACATGGGTACCTACAAGAATAAATATACATGAAACATCCTAAGGGATTTGTAGTAAATGGAAAGAAAGAGTTGGTGTGAAAACTCAAAATACCCCTTTATGGTCTAAAGCAATCACCAAGGATGTGGTACCATAATTTTGACACTTACATCCTTAGTTTAGGATATGTGAGAAGCAAAAATGATCATTTCATATATTCCAAGGAAGAAGGTGGGAATTTCATATATGTATCTTTGTATTTGGATGACATGTTGTTGATTGGAAACAACATGGATGCAATAAAGGACGTGAATAATTAGCTATCCTCCAAGTTTGACATGAAGGATATCCGTGTAGCTAACTTCATTCTGGGAATGGAGATTAAGAGAAACCGAGCTGCTAGAAATATCTGGTTGAATAAGATGAAGTATATTGAAACAATTATGAAACAATTTAACATAAAGGATTGCAAACTGATGAAGGTGCCAATTCCAGTGGGAGAAAGGATTATTGTTGAACAGTTTCCAAAGACATGAGAGGATATAGAGGACATGGAACATGTTCCCTATGCAAGTGTTGTTGGTATTATAATGTATGTGATGATATTCACTCGATCATACATTGCCCATACAGTTGGAGAGTTGAGAAGGTACATGTTGACAAATGGAAAGGAGCATTGGACAATTGTCAAGAGAGTATTTAGGTATTTATGTGGCACAAAGTGTAACATCCCTGACCACCCATGTTGAGCCATGCTACTCCAAAGAATGCTTTCATTCTCTCTGCGAAACATATTGTAACACACCCAACATCCAACTAAGGTATGCCACATAAAAATATTGAACTGCATGCAATTAAAACATATGCACACAAAACCTTTGCGGAACTTCATATATAAAATGTAAACAGATAAATACATTATGTAAAATCATGAATTCATACTGAAATAATAGTAATCATAGACATGCAACATGTACAAGAAATACCCATAAACATACAAAGAGTTATAACCACGCATAGGATAAACCCATAAAACTGAACACATAAATAATAATGCAACATGTAAATTTATCACGCAATTGACACTTATCCTGGTAAGAATATCACCAACTTTGTGCATACCTTCCATTAACATCCCAGCCGTAGACCACACTGCTCATTATTCTCAGTAGTGGGTCACCCCCGAGCTAGGACTAAACTCCACCCGGGTAAAGAGATTCCTAACTAGGCTAATGGCTCATAGACAATAGGAAATGCTCTTTCATAGGTTCCTATTCAAACTAATATCCTACTGTCCCTCATTCTCCACAAGCCTGTCCCACCCCAAGAAGTGTTCCCTTTCTCTGCTAAAAATTCCTTTGGCTGCCCCACTTCCTTTTCGGGGTTCAAAAACTAGCCAGATATGAAGTCTCGTAGCCTTGTAGTTGTAGTTTAGCACCTTCAGGAAAACAATTCCCAAAAATTATTTCACCCAGAGAGAAATTTCTCACGGGCCTGACAACCCGCCTCTTCAATATCCCACAGGCCTGACAACATGCTTCTTCAGTCTAACTCCCAGGCTAACCAACTACTCAAAAAATGTATGGGCATAGATACAGTTTAGGTACATTGATAGGAAGGTACACAGGATAACTCAGTGAGTGTGTGAATGATGATGGAATAATGGTTGAATGATGGAAAGAATGATTTGAAATGAACTAAGTCAAAACTATATGTATGCATGTCCCCAACTTGACACTTGTCATGTTGGGAGCTACTTTGGCCCACTTGTCCCCAACTTTAGAACTTAGGATAAAATAATTTTCCATATTTTATGATTTAAGAAATATTAATATAATATTCTTTTTTGTCTAAGCTCCCTAGCTTATCACTTTTCCTTAACTTTTATCCCCCCCCTTTCCCTAACTAGTGGATTTTAGTCCCCCATACTCTTTTATTGTGGTCGGTTTGTGCGCATCGATGTATTTTATATTAATGATGAGACATATACAAAAAATAGGTGCATTGGCCTTTAGCATCTAGGCTCTCCAGCCTAATCATCACAAAACGGGCTCACCCGCCTATAAAACATAGCATATACACAAAGGCTCACTGTCCTCAATTTTGCGCACACTTAAGATGTTGCGCATGGTATCCTAAAATGTTCACACTTTATCATTTTACTGTGCAGTACATGCATGCACTATGCCATGAAAGGTGCATACAAAAATGATATCAAACATCTCACCATATTAATTACATTTTCATTTACATTTACAATTGGGTTTGGCCTAGGGATATTACACAAAGGACTATGTTATATGCTACCAAGGAAGACCTGGAATTGACAATGGTAAATTAGATGTACATGGCTTTGTCGACGCCAACTGGGCTAGAGATATGGATCGATAGAGGTCGATCAATGGATATGTATTCAATATGTTTGGTGGAGCAATAAAATGGATGAGAAAAAGACATGCGGTCATAGCCTTGTCAACAACAGAAGTTGAATACATGGCAAACACTCATGGAAGGAAAAAATGGTATGGCTTCAAAGATTGTGTTCAGGAATCGGGTTTGGCAAGAGAGCTATGAAGGTGAATTGTGACATTAAAAGCACAATATTTCTTGCAAAGAACACTTCTTATCATTCAAATACTAAGGAAATTTATTTACAATACCATTTCATAAGAGATATGGTGGAAAGTAACAAGGTGTTATTGGAGAAAGTAGATGCGTTGGAAAACATAGTATACTTGTTGACCAAGTCTCTGAGTGTTGTGAATTTCTCTTGGTGTAGAGAGGCAATGCTAATTTCTACCTTGGGTATGTGAGAAAATGTTCAAGAATATCCTATTTCATCAAAGAAGACAACAAGTGGGAGAATTTTGGGTAGTTATATTCTTTCCAGTGAACGCATTGTCGAGGTGAATCAACTCATGGTCGAAGTTGACATGGATCAATATCAAGTCGAAGGTTGATGAAGTCAGTCGGGTAAAGTCAAATTTGAAGATATCGATTAAATTTCAACCAACAAGAGGTCAAAGTAAGCGTGTAAGACGACTGACTAGAGACTAAATGGAGTTCGACCGGTAAACATGACTTGGGGTCGACTGTAATAGAATCCCTTGTTTTGAGGGATTTGTAGCTAATATATGCATCGATCTGTAACCATTTTATGGAACCAATATTTAGAGTTTTTCATGTTGTAAATCCTATAAAGAGGTGTGTTGTAAGGTTGTAAATTCTGTTGTTGTTAGGTGATCATAGAATTCACTTTTGCAGGTTAATGCATGTGTAAGTGTAGGTTGTTGGTCATGCCTATGTACGACTAATTGGTTATAGGGTTGTTCTTTCCTATGAAAGAGGGTATGATTTCGATTGTATATTACGTGTGGACCAAGGTTAGACATGTAACCTTTTATTTTGAATGAATAAGGCAACAAGAGAGAAGAACACTCAAAGGAATGCCAATTTTCTTGGTTAAGTGTTTCCTAGGTAAAATCTTGGTGTATTGTGTGATTGCTTGTGTCATTTTCTTTCTTGATTAAATTCTTCTTCTCTTATGCTAGGATTAGTGTGGAAGTGTTCTGCATTTCTTGACAAGTCTGGGAGAATTTTTTGGATCATCCAATGAAATTTCAATCTTCACCATTTTCATCCTTGGATTTCTTTTTTTAGAACTTTCCACCAAATTTTCCACTCTTATTTACCCCAAATATCAAAATTGTGTACCTTGTCCATGTCTTGATGGGAATCATCAAGGATATTCTATATCTCATTAGACTACTCACACTAAGTATCTTTGTATGCATAAATTTGATTCTGTGGTGTGGCATTGGCATAGTGTGCGACATGTTGATGACGAAATCTCATGACTTCATCGATGATGATAGGGATCCTTAGTCGAAGCCTAACAATTAGATATACTTTATATAAAGCATCAATATGAGTATTTCCTTATACTTAGGTGTGTGGTTTGAGTGTTTTTTGTTTTTCATATACAATATCCAAAAAAACTAAAAACATTTTCTCTTTTTAGATTTCACTACACATTTTAACCCTAAGTCTAGTATTTATGGATGTGATTTATATGACTCAATGATGTTTTTTGTGCCCTTTTCTATGGAAAAATCCATTGAAATTGAGGTTCATATCTCACACAGGAATATAGGGATAGGTTTTTCCCTATGATACCATTCTTCATTATTAACCATCCGCTCTATTGTCACAAAGCCTTAGGTTCGATCTTACTAGGTTGCAATGTCATCCATGCTATTTTTTCACATCATAACTTATAGGGTAGTTACTACTTTCCATGGGAAGCCTAGTTACAACCCTAATTTCCATCTAGTTCTCAGGTTATGATTTCTTGTAGTCTTGGGTGCTCTCTTGTAGATGTTCCATGAATTGGATTTCAGCCTCTTTCTTCTCTCCTCATCTATTTTCATGTCATATCCTGAGGGGAATCCCTCTATTTCATGTTACTTCATGGTCACATATGAATTTTTTGGTTATGTCTTGGTTCCTACTACTACACTATCACTTTCCTTTATCCCACTTACCTCCATTGCATTCACAATTTCCATCTGGCCACTTACATTATTTTTACTTCATTTTGTGACCCTATACCCATGGAGAGAACTGTGACTATGAGTGAACCTCACATGCCAATACCTCTTTGAATTCATTTTTCTTAGGTCTGCTACATGCACTTGGAAATTTGAAGCATGTTGTTAATCCAACTGTTCTCTCTAGATGATATTACTTTTACCTTTTTTCATGCTCACTAAACCATGAAAAAGACACGATTATGAGTATCCTTTTAACTCTTTCTCATACCCATAACAACATACAAAAATATATTTTTTGAGTATAATTTTAAATATTTATTGGTCTTATAAAAAATGAACTAAGAATACACTATTGAGCACACTTCTCTCTCTCTTTCGTTCTCGTTAAGACATGAAGGATACACTTAAAAAAAAACAAAAAAAATAAAATTTAACCATTGATATGTATTCTATAAAGTGGTAACATTATTTGTTTATCCCTTGAACATGGTATCTATTTGCATCATTTTCTTATAGTTGGGTTGTTTCTTTCGTAGGACATGTATACCAATAATATGAGTCACATATAATCCTCTAGTTGGTTACTCTTCTAGTCAGTATGGAGAGTGCCTCAATGTATCATGAATTATTGTGTTATATCAATGGTGCTCTTTCATATTTATTCCAAGTCATCATTATGTCATGTTATATGTTCAAGGGAAGTTCAACCTAAGTAGGCCATCTATTGTCCTATTGAACATTTGTTTCATCCATCCATGTGTCAATTGTACTTGGTAATTATATCTATTCACGTCATATCTCGATGTATGTTTCATGTCTATTGATAGGGGATACATTAAGGCCCTCTTTCAATGGATTATCTAAGTGAGGGATCTATAAACTAAGATAGTACCTTGGAGCTTGCATTCCTTATTGGCATGATTCTTTGTAATCAACAATGTCTTTACATCATTGACTCCTCATCAATTTATTCTACAAGTGTTTGATATTAGATCCTCTATTCACACTTCTATATTGTATTAGGTACCTTGGGGTCCATTTTCATCATTAGTGGCCCTCCTCACGTTTCTTAATGATATACCTCAATGAATGGTAATCAATTGGTTTCTACCATGATCAACATCATCTCATATATTTGCATGATGTAGAATCATACCATCAGGGTTTGGGGCCACATAGCTCATTCGTGCTACCCATCCCAAGTTGTGATGAATTATATCACTACTGTATGAGTTCTATGAAGACTATGGGGGAAATCTCATTGGTTCTCAATGTATTCCTAATGTATATTGTGGCACTGATCCACATTGTATTTGTTCGTGGATAAGATCTATTTGTTGGCATGGATCTAATTGTAATTTTCCACGGAAATGGTATTTCATTTCAGTTCATGGATCCAAAATGTATTTTGTTGGAATCCATGCTTTGTCTCTCTTCCTAGAATGGGTATGCCTACCTCGAGGATGATCTAAATATAGTTTATGTATGATTGCAAGTACTAATTGGATTCTTGACCTCTTTTCTCCATCCTTATGATGCCTTGTGTTGGTGACCATTTTCGTAATGTGTTTTGGCCATATGTTTCTCTTCTGACCTCACACATTAGGGGGTATCTGTTACAGCCTTATTTTCCACCCTAGGGTCTCATGAAGGACACATTGATGATGTTTTTCTAAGACACACTCTTCTTCCTTGGTTTCAGTGATTTTTTAAGATGGTCACTACTGAACCCACAAATAAGGCATGACCAGTTGTTGTTGAACAACTTTCTAGTCACAGACCAGTCAATAATTGAATAATTGCTAACCCATGACCAACTCTATATCCTTCTATAATTGGTGAATTATGAGGATATCAACATTGGATGAGTTTTTAATCTCATGGAAGGAACTTGGGAATTCTCAATCCAATAGAGTTAGCTAAGTTTTAGAGATATAAAAGCCTCTCTGAGCCTCCTCCACCAATCTATATAGTAAAGGTGTTTCCATTGGAAAGAGAGGGGAGAATCATTCACAAGTAGATGTTGTTGGATTTTCATAGGAGATCCTCAGCATGTTTTTTCCTTCAAATCAGGTTTGACTTGCCTGAGTAATGGCTAAGGAAGAGCAAGAGAAAGGAGCCAAAGGAGCATATTTTGCATGACTCAAGTTATGGTTATGTGATTAATGTATTAATCTTATTAATTAATATAGATATATCATCTTCCCTTGGAAACATTCTTGCATTCAAATGTAGAAGATAGATCTGATCTCCCCTTGAGTGGATCAGATTAGATCTATATAGGAATTCTTATTTCCTAATGCTTGGAGAATTCATAGATTGGTGTTCATTCATCAATTGTGTGCAAGGAAAATATCACAAGAGATGGAGCTGGATCTTGGGAGGTACATGTTGACTATTTGGGTTGGTTTTCATTGATTTCAATCCTTGAAGAAAGTCCGGTAGCGAATTCTGGTAGCACAAAGGTTTAGGTAATGGACCCAAGTTTGTTTGATGTATAATGATATGAGTTTTAATATATTTAGAGATAAGACTATTCATCATGGATAGTGCATATCATGTGATTTCTTTTGGTATGTGGAACATCACATAACTCCTCATGGTTAAAGAGTTATGGCCATGTGATGTTGGATAACCCTTGTGAGTCATCTAGAAGCCCCAAAAGGTCAAAGTAGTCAAAGTTGTTGCAAAGAAGAAATTATTTAAATAATAAAGTGAAGTGATGAGTGTACTATAATTCAAGGTTGATACAAAAGAAATTATTTAAATAACAAAGTTAATGGATAAATTACTAAGTGGACAAGTGGTTAGAAGTGGGTTAGCCCTAAAATAAGGAAAGTGGTTTAAGATGGTTAGAAGGTAACCCCTTGAGGAAGCTACATAAACATATAAATAAGATGAAAGGGTCTCTCATTTTAATTAAACTTGAGCATATTGAATATATAAAAATGACTGAGGTAACCAAATGATATCTAAGGTGAATTTAAGAGGGAAGGTGAAGTAAAGAAGG